>JAJOOR010021241.1:0-37857 GCA_036250505.1 Solanum acaule | reverse complement strand
AAAAACTCAGTTTTGTTGTCCCTCTGTCGATTCATGGAAGCAACTATGTTGTTATGGAGCAACAATAAAATTTTGGGGGGGACTTTCTCACGTGCAAAAGAAAGGCTCTATTAAAAAATAGACATATGTTTGGAAGAATACCAAAAGTGTACCAATTCTTGAAACATGGAGGACTATTAGTGCTCCATGTTAAAAGAGAAGGACTACTTTGATTCTTAACTCAAATATAAAGGACCATTTTGATCCTTTTCTCAAGAAAGAGGATGGTAGTATGAGAATGTTTATAGATTACCAACAATTGAATATGGTCACTATTTGAAAGAAGTACCCTTTTCCTTGAATAGATGATCTTTTTGACCAATTGCAAGGTGCATCAATTTTCTCTAAGATTGATCTAAGTTCTGGCTACCATCACTTGAAAATTAGGCTTGAGGATGTGCCCAAGACGACGTTTAGAACCCGCTATGGGCACTATGAGTTTCTAGTTTTGTCTTTTGGTTTGACTAATGCACCTGCAACTTTAATGAGTTTTATGATGAGGTGTTCAAGCCATTTCTTTATTCATTTGTTATAGTCTTTATTGATGATATTTTGGTCTACTCGAAAAGTAAGGAAGAGCATGCCGACCATCTTCGTAGCGTTCTGGGTGTTCTTGGGAAACAAAGGTTGTATGCGAAATTTTCTAAGTGTGAATTTTGGTTGACTTCTGTTGCATTTTTGGGACATATAGTTCCAAAGGAAGGGGTAATGATAGATCCCCAAAATATTGAAGCGGTTAAGAATTGGGTTCGGCTTAGCTCTGTGACGGAGGTTAGAAGTTTTGTTGGGTTTGCTAGCTATTATCGTCGATTTGTGAAGAACTTTGCTTCGATTGCCACTCACTTGACTAATTTGACCAAAAAGGAGATACCATTTGAATGGACTGAAAGATAGAAATCGTTACCAAATTGTGTTTCCATCAACTGGGTAAGATTAATTTCGTCTTTATAAAGGTCTAAGCTGAAGAATCTTCAACACCCACTTCCAATTTCTCAGAAATGGAAATCTTCAAATCTTCAAAGCTAAGGAAAATATTTTCTCAAAACTCAGTTCTAAGATCTGTGACGTGAAAACTGAACAATAATGTAACTAGATAAAAATTTGATACTAAACTAAAAATTCAAACATGTATTTATAGTCGCCAAAAATGTGCTACGAAGGACTATTTGGCACAATAAGTCGAGATCGCCGATCCACTCGGCGATCCTCCCTTTGGTCAGTTCCATCGCCTTTTTTTGCTTTGGCCTTCAGCAACTTCAATTTCTGCAACTTTGGGCGATATAGCACTGCATCGCGGAATCGTTCGCCGACTCACCAACTACTCTTTTCCATTGCCGACTTGATTTTCCCCTTCAGGGCTTGGCATATTGGAACAATAGGCGTGACCATGGCCATTCGGCGACTCGCTCAATGGCTTAGGAGATCCTTAGGCCTTCATTTCTTCGTTCTTTCAGCTGCCTTGTTCCTTTTTGCTCATTAGTGTCCATGCTTTGTTCCTCAATCCAAATACTTGGAAATCAAGGATTTACATCAGTTATTGGCACAAAATATGCCTTTGAGGACACTAAATCTATTAAAATAAAGCCCTAAATGAGTCCAAATCGTGCAATCATCAACTGCATCAGTAGGGGCTATTAGCTCAAATTTATGTGCTACTTCTCCTATTACTAGAGCTAGCAATAAGAGCCCACCAACAACTGTTGTATAGCTATAGAACAGAAAGGATTCCCCCGATAACTAAAATCACACTATCACTTTTTTTTAATTCAAATACTCGTGTATAGGCTTTCCATCAACACGATAGGGTGGACATTGGTCCCTCAGTTTATGAAGTGTATATGCCAATTGTAGTGCCAATAGACCAGGCGGATTCCCTAGTGTACCTGTCAAAACAATCTCTCCTAAATCAGAAGTTGTCACCTTATTCCCCCTTCTATCTTTTTTGTACACCCTTCCACCTACAAGCTTTCTTCCGTCCAAAAGCGTAACTACAAAGCCAAATGACATCATTTTCCTTGCAGCCGCCCAGAAAGACGTGCCCCGATATAAATCACTATGCCCTTACTTGGCTCAGCTGGAATTTTGTCCTTAATTGTCAAGGCCACCCAAAAATTAAAATACCCATATCATAACAAGTAGCATAAAATCCAATAAACCACTACGACATTCACGTGTAACATCAACAAACACATCTTTCATCACCGAAATCCACACATTTTAATGTCATCCGGCAATAATGTGATTTCTAATGAAAATATAGTTATACTATTCCATCTACCCAACTACATAAACAACCCAAACTTCAATTCTGTAATCCCTTAACGAGTCACACATAAATCTACTAGTTAATCCAATTAAAGCCTCACAAGTTAACTCTTTGTTTATACAAATATTTTCATCAGAAACAACCCACCTTCTCAAATATTTACATTTAGAATCAACATTTTTGTTCACAAAATCAAAACTTTTCACTCGAATTTCACTAAATTTGTAAGAAGAAAGCAATGTAGACTGTTCTTCATTTATATTACTAAAAAAGTGTCACGCCCCGAGGCTACCCCTGGATGCGGACACGGGACCTAGGATCACAAGTTACCCCAAGCTAACCCTGTTGGCATATCATAAGCATACTAAGATAAACTAAATGGATGAATACTGTGCGGAAGCTAAATCAGCTAAATAATCTAAAATGATGGGGAATACCCATATACAAAGTCTGAATATATGAAAAACTGAGCGTTTGAATACAAATGAAAAGTCAAACTCTAAGACTACAGCTGAAACTAACTGTCAGGACCCAGACCGTCGTGATTGGTACCCACACTAACCCTTCGGTGGGAGAACTATTACTACAACCCAAGCTAGAGAACTTAATCAAAAGCTATGCATTTAAAGATATGGAAGCAAGTTTAAATGACAATAAAAATGGAGTCACCATAAACTCCAAGGTTGAAATAATTAACTAACCAAACTAATGCGGAAATTCAACCCCTAGAACCTGATAGTCAGTGTAACAAAACTCTACTAACGACAAGTCTAAGAACAAGGGGTACAACCCTAAAACTAAAAGAACACCTTAACAAATAGTTTGAGTCCGAATAGAGTGGACTTAAACAAGAAAGATCCATGGTAGCCCGAAAGAACTGGCTCACCCTTGAATCCGGTCACGCTCAATAGTCACCTAGCTGAGGTCTATAAATAGTCACCTGAAGATGTCCTGTACTCAACAAAGAAAGAGCAAGTGTAGTATCAGTACACAACCACAATGTATTGGTAGGACCACGCGGCTATCCTATTAAGTGCAGCATAAGTAAGTTAATACAACATAATAATAACATGCATACACCGAACATATACAATATCATCATCATTTACGAACAACGAAGCATTTCCCAATTATCAAATGTCACAGTTATATCAAGTAGTTGGTCCTCTTATGGAACCCAAACCCAAACAGTTAGCATACCTGAACGTGGTACCCGATCCAATGTTTATGCCGAAACATGGCAACCAATCTCAATAAGTTATACCGAAACGTGGCAAACGATTCCAATTAGTTATGCCGGAACGTGGCAATCGATCCCAATTATTTCTGTCGGAACGTGGAAACCGATCCATTCAACACACCACAATCACAATCACAAGTATATTCTCAACATCATACAATCAAGAAGTGATTCATGGCATATAATTATTCATCTATCTCATTTACAGCAACTGTGATCAATAATGGAACATTCACATACATACATGTATCATAATGAAGCAAGAACATCACACAATCACAGAATCACAACCATCACCTACCTCGAAACAAGCCTGAAACCCTGAAAAACTTGATCCTTCATTTTCCAGATTCGTTCCGCTTGTTCTTGGTCTACAAAGAACAATTATAATACAGGAATCAATAAACGAACACTAATTAACCAGATTTCTAACAATTCTATCAACCCTAGATCAACCCATGATCTCAATTAGGGTTGTTTCCACCTTGAATTCTAGATCAAAACCCACCCCTATCGATAATAACCCAAGAAAATAGGTTCTACAGATCAAAAAATGGATTAAGGGAGTAAAATCCTTACCTTTAGTGCTAAAAGAGGTGGAAAACCTTCAAGAAATAGCCTTGGGTCGTTTCTTAGCTCTTAAGAATGAACTTTTGCAGAAAATAACATTTTTTGAGGATTTTACCCTATTTAAGTCACGACTGTCCCGCTACGGCGGGACCGATCCCGCTACGGCGGGACCGATCCCGCTACAGCTGGATCCATCCCGCTACAGTTGGATGCACGGAGAAAGAATGTTACCCGTTCATGCTAAGATCATTTTCGAGAGTTCTACTCCCCCAAATTCGATTCCGTATTCCTGAATGTCTTAGCTATCAACTCATGTGGTCCAATTCATAATTAGATATCTCATTCATTACCAGATTTCCCTAGGCCTTACTGACTCCGGTTTCGTCCAAATTTGGACTAGGCTAGGACATCCCGAGTTACAACCAAAACGTTTTCTAGCCCCATTTCTTTCCCTATTGTCTTTTCCATAACGACGGAATCAGGTCGTTACAATAGATACCAATTTACCCATCACTCGTTCCCGAGTGATCAACTAGGAAAGACTGGTTGAAATAAAGGTAGAGTAGTATGTGAAACGTTGAATTACTGGGATATTTGTCTCGCATGTCCTTAGCTCCCGGACATCGTGATCAAGAATTTCAACCGATTTTTCTTCATACCAAAGGTCTTTTTTAACAAACTGGGTCTCACTTTATGATATAATCACCGTCCCCAAACCAACCAATTGAATACCTACACATCCTTCCATACAATGCCTTAATGAAGTCGTCACAATACTCGAGTTATAAATATTGATGTATGTACACTTAACTAACAACAAAGTTAATCTCAATAACCACCAAAGTTAATCGTACACATGTTTGCAACATGTTATCAAGGACTTCCACACAAACATCAGGACGAATTCTTTCTCACATAACCATGATAAAATTCTAAATCAATACTCACTACAATTAGAGGTGGACCTGAACCAACCAACAAACACTCATAATACTCAAACAATCATAGTTCTTATCATCATCTTCTTCTCACAACATAAATTTCCACAAGCTTACATTATAAAATTTTGATCTTTAGACATCAAATACTCATCAAGGGACATGTCCAAGCATAAAAACCCTCCAACAACACTAACGAAATGTTAGATTTAGTAATTGTAGATTACCTCTTAAGAATAGTAGATTTGGACCCCATGATCTCTACATTCAGCCACACATGATCAATATATGACCTCGACGATGAAATGAATAGTAAGATTGTCAAACAACCATAAATACGCATTGTAGAACTTCTATACATCTCATAAGCAAAGTGGAACATGTAAACACCACTGAAATACTTTAACAACTCCAAGACAACACCACATAAGTCATCTAAAATAACCATGTCTTGCCAAATCATCACACTCAACCAAGAGAACATCGCAGGATCACTACACCTGATCATCCACTATATATCCACCAACAAAATGAAAACACGCGTGAGCATAACTAGTGCATCTCCCTTACACCCATGTGTTTTCGACTTGCCCGAGAGGGAGGTCGCGAAACCAAGACCACTAGACTGATGGCCTAAAGAGTAGGTCGAATGAGGTTCAACCCGAGAGGGTGAACCCTAGTCCCATATCCTAACACTCAGCTCGAGAGAGTGAGTGGGGTAAGGCGTAGGCTGGTCTTTATGTGGCCTATGGGTGTTCGAGAAGAACACATTTGAAACGGGGTAAGTTGCCCGAAAGGGAACTTATTTACATCAAAAGCTTAGCCTAGTAACTATTATCTTGAAAATTTCCTATCAAAGGCATGTACCCATTGATTTATCTAAACTTGTATTGCGGTCACACCCTAAGAACTATTCCCCATACTTGATATTCTTGTTATTTTCGCTGTTTTTACTACTTGTGATTAAACCCCCAAATCGATATTTGACACTTTTGTGTCACCCCCCTTTTTGATTTATTATGTTTTTAATCGTTAATATCTTAAGCTACGACTAGTTAGAACTAAATTTTATTTTTCTATCAATTCTCAAAACCACTCCCTTAGGACACGACCCCAACCTTTAGTTGGGTTACTATATTATTGAGGATCGTATAAACTCGTACTGTAGGTTAGTGTCGTAGGTCACGATAAGCATCAAAAATGGCGCCACTGCCGGGAGTGGGGTCACATGAAAATGTAGTTAACTAGAGTTTTTTGTTCTTTCTAGTTGCAGTTTCTACTAACTTTATTTTTAGTTTTGTGTTTCTTTAAAGTTGTTGTTTTAAGGTAAATATGTCTAGTAGTGCATGCAAGAAGATGGAAGAGCTTTACGACCAGTACGAACAGGGATGCTACGTTCCTCATCATGAACGAATGAGAGTTATGAAAGAAAATGAGGGACCGGTCGAGGCAATGCTCACACTACTGCTAAAAAAGGCCAATGAGCAAGATAGATTCCTGGAGGAGTTGAGAGAAAATGTATTGATACTAAACAAGACTATAACCTCTCACTCAATGCTCATTCATCTATTGGGGTCCCAAATGGACCAAGTGCTATCTTCTGTCTATCCAGATTTAAGCGCGGGGTGCCCCTATGAAACTAAGGACAACCCCACTAATGAGGGATAAATAAGGACTTGCGTCGTGCCACGACGTTAACTACAGCGTTGTTTGGGAGGCAACCCAAAACCCTTTAATTGATTTATGTTTATTGGTAAAATAATGGTGTGTTGTTAGTACAAGGTGAAGCTAGGGAAATGCTTGAAAAGGTATATGGAGGCGCTAACAGGACCAGTTGGTAGATCATCGACAGATTAGTGGACCCGATCTATTCCGCCATTTGACTCAAGACATCTTCAAGGTTGAGTCTGTAAAACTTGGCGAAGTGAGGAATTTATCGGCGCATCGCCCACCTAGTTGGCGATCCCAAAGGAGATTGTCGTTGATATTCCCACTTAAACTAAAGGCCCTGCTAAATTCAGTGAGGAAATCAAACTATCGGCGTGCCGCCAAATGATTGGACGGACTCGACTAATATCGCCGAAGGGGCGGAAGTTGGACGGGTTTTGCAAGCCAAATGTTTAAAAGTTCTATTTCATTCACTCTCCTTCACTTTTTCCCTCTTCACAAAATCACACCAGTACTCTAGCCCGATATTTCTTACGTTTTTAGAATATTTTAGTTGTCAAACTGTGCTTGGATTCGGATTGCATTGCTACCTAGTATTTCATTAGTATCTTATTCAGCATCAAAGGTTGGTGACTTGAACCCCGTGTTTATTTCTTTGAAATTGTACTCATTTACATAATATGAATCGTTGTTGAGTATCTCTAAGTTGATTGAATAACATACATCCTCAATTATTGTTCAATAACTCTTGTTTAAATGATAGAATCTCGCCCACGTGCACTTAAAATTGAATTAATTTACTGCGGGAGTGTGTAAGTTTTATGGGTCTTCATTGAGTTGGTGTTGTAGAGGCTTAAATTGAGATATAAAAGGTTGCAGGGTCAAATTTGGAAGGATGGGTTGAAAATAGGCCTGTTGGGTTGATTTGGCGAGCTGAGTAAAGATCGTTGAACCACTCGGCGATTCGCCTAACGTCCCCATTTCGCCTTTAATTTAATGCCGAATGTGTAATTGACTCTGTAACTTTCTGCGAACAAGATTGGATCGCCACATACACTTGGCGAACTACCAAAAGTTTTCCTGTTCGCCCTTTTTTCTGCACCCTTGTACCATCTATGCATCATTTTCAACAAATCACCTAAAGGGGTGAGCACTTCACCAACTGTTTTGGTGAAACAATTCTACACCCAGAACACCCCTGTTCCTGTTTAACATATTGTCTAACTTTCTCTCGAAGTCTTTTGCATAAATAGCTAGACCAAAAGTTACAGGAAGGGACATGCTACCCCGACACGTAAGAGCATGAGATTTCAAAAGAGACGAAAAGATAGCAGAACTGGCAAAAGAAAGAAAAGAGAGGAAGAAAGCAAGGGTCAGCAGAAGGATCCCCATTGATCCCACTATTCCTTCGTGGAAACGTGGACTCTACACAGCTATAAACTCCTTTTGGGCAGCCCACGAGTTGGACAGAATGATTGCAGGTGATTTTGCTGCAGAAGCTAGGGAAAATGAACACAATGCGACCCAGAATGACAATTCGGGGACCATTGTCGAATTTCAGGCTAATGCATTGGACAACGATTCCCCGACAGATGGAGCAAGCGTGTAGACAGGATCCCCTCCTTACCTCCCTATCTATTTTTTCTTTACTTTCACTGCTGGATATTTATCATTTGAATTTGATGAAAAATGTTTTTATTTGTCGTGGGATGAGGCCAACACTTTTTGTGCACCTTTTATGTTGATACTCGTGTTTTTGTGTACATTTGGGTTATTTTTTTTAAGTGTAGTATATACTGCTTTTCGTAGATATTTGAGCTTGTGGCTCCTCTTTAGTTTTAATTTGCAAAACATTTTGACCCTTCCAAAAAAATTTCATTTTTCGAAAATTTTCACCACCTCTTATGTTGAAAGCGGCTGTTCTCGTACAAATTCGAGTCTCGGTTTCGATCAATACCGATGACTTGAATAGTGCTCTTAATCAAACAAAAATGTGCGGCTACAACGAGACCAAATCAAGTTGCATAGGCAATATGGGAACTCTTTGCATCTCGTTGTGATTAGCCAATTATCAAATTGATTTTCTTGTGATGACCGTTGCACACTAGCGAAAGTGTGTAGTCTTGTTTGACGGTAGTGTCGATGCCTTATGTGATGAGCTAACTTTGAACCATGCATGAATAAACCTAGAATTTTCCCCTGTAGTCCGGTTGATTAAGTAAGGCTTGGTCTTGAGATGATCTTAGGCAACTTTAGAGAGTGTGAGACAATTTTCACATATACCGCTTTTGTGGCCTACCCTGTGAGCGTATGAACCTCTTTTGAACACCCTTTGAGCCTTACCTTTCTTTGGAAGAAACTTGATGAAAACTAGACCTTTCTTAACCCATCACCCATTATCCTCATGAAGTTGTGGTTAGTTTGAATAGCCAACTTAAGCCAAAAGCCTAAGTTGGGGGTGTGGTGAAAAGAGAAGGCAAATCAAGAAGTGCAAGAAAGTCCCTCTTACCCATGATTTTGAAAAAAATGGAACCCCTCCATATAAAAAACAAAAGACAGAAAAGAAAAAGAAAAAGAATGAAAAAGAAAGTTGTGGAATAAAGTACAAAAGAAATGGGGTCTCCGAACAATTCATGAGAAGCGAATAATAGGATGACTCATGAGCACTAAAGAAAATGATGAAGGAAAATGGAAGCAAGTGTTGTGACCACCACATTCATGAGGATCTTTAGTCACTAAGCCTAAATGACCATACATTTGCACTCAGCCCCATTACAAGCCTTAGAAAGACCTTTTTGATCTTGAGCAAGCAGAACCGAAGGTTGATTGGAAAATAAGGGCAAACCTATGGGTGAAAACATGCGTTGTGTTCCTCTTTTTTAGAGTGAGCGTTGCATCTGATTCCTGATCTTAAACTGATTTACCCCTGTGCGTGAATATTGAATCATTCTTTGTGTGAGGGCATTCAGATACTATTGTTGAGCTTGAACTTGCATTGATAGCAAGTATCGTGAGCATGAGAAATCTTTGGTAGTGGTGTGTCACAACTTGAATCTTTGAGTACACAGTTGATCTTCGCATAATTAATTTGAGTCTTGTTGTGTATGTTCATGATTTAGTCTTGTGTAGCACTATTTGAGACACCTTGTTGAATGACTGAACTTGAGTTTGCTTGAGGACAAGAAAAAATTTAAGTTGGGGGTGTTGATGAGTCCACAAATTGGACTCATTTAGGGCTTTATTTTGATAGAACTAGTGTCCTCAAATGCTTATTTTGTCTCAATATCTGATGAGAACTCTTAAGTTTCAGGTATTTTGAAGTTTTGGAGGTAGCATGGACACTTAGGCAGAAAAAGGAACAAAAAGGCTGAAAAGAACGAAGAAGCTGAAGCTTGTGTATCGCCAAGCACACTTGGTGACTCGCCAAAGGGACGCACTCCGCAGTTTGTTCCAGTACGCGAAGCCCTGAAGGAGAAGGATAAAAAAAGTGATGAAAGGAGCAGTCAGCGCTTTGCCGAATAGTTTCGCGAAGCAGTACTATACTGCCAAATGACATAGAGCGCGAC
Organism: Solanum acaule; assembly: GCA_036250505.1. Classification (NCBI taxonomy): domain Eukaryota; kingdom Viridiplantae; phylum Streptophyta; class Magnoliopsida; order Solanales; family Solanaceae; genus Solanum; species Solanum acaule. The sequence goes on along the minus strand of JAJOOR010021241.1, from coordinate 27,570 downwards.
GACGCTGAAGGCTAGTGCAAGATGGTGATGAACTACACAAAAGGGTGAATCGCCGAGTTAATCGGCGATTCCGACTAACCTCACCGAAAGATCCGCCAACAATATTTTCTGAAGTCTATAAATACTAAACTTGTAATTGATTATTTAAGGAGTCGAACATTTATTTTAATTTCCATGATAGAATAGTACTTTTTGGGATATTTTCTCCCAATGTTGGAGAGGGTTTTGTGGGAGACTTGAAGAGAGAAAGATTTCATCTTCCCCAAGTCGGAAATGGGTCTTCTCCATTCTTCCTCCTTTCCTTAAATCAAGGTTTAATTTCTTATACCCATTTGATTTTAGTATCATTTTAGGTGTATTTTGTTATTTCTTGATATATGGCTAAAAACGCCCATTCTTGGGGTGTGATTTAGCAAATATGTGTTAATATTGTTGTTGGGTCTTGGTTGCTGATAGGTTAGATGTATTTTAATGGTGATTTCACCTAGTGGCTGTGGTTTACTTTAATGAGTCTGTAGTTGCAAATACAAAACCACCCATGTGTTTTCGGCTTGCCCGAGAGGGAGGTCGCGAAACCAAGACCACTAGACTGATGGCCTAAGGAGTGGGTCGACACTAGGTTCAGCCCGAGAGGGTGAACCCTAGTCCCATATCCTAACACTCAGCTCGAGAGAGTGAGTGGGGTAAGGAGTAGGCTGGTCTTCATGCGGCAAGTGGGTGTCCGAGAGGAACGCATTTGAAACGGGGTAAGTTGCCTGAGAGGGAACTTATTTCCATCTAAAGCTTAGCCTAGTCACTATTATCTTGCAAATTTCCTATCAAAGAGATGTACCCAACGATTTATCTCAACTTGTATTGCAGTCATACCCCAATAACTCTTCCCCATACTTGATTTTCTTATTATTTTCGTTGTTTTTACTACTTGTGATTAAATCCCCAAATCGATATTTGACACTTTGTGTCACCCCCCCTTTTTCGTTTATTATGTTTTTAATCGTTAAATATCTTAAGCTACGACTAGTTAGAACTAAATTTTATTTTTCTATCAATTCTCAAAGCCACTCCTTTGGGACACGACCACAACCTTTTGTGACATTTTGCAAGTTGATAACTAGGATGAAGCTTAGAAATTGGAAATCTTCATTTTTGGAAAGAATTTTAAAGTTCTGGAAATTTGGTTAAGTATGGGAAAGAGGTGAGTTTTTGGTCAACTTTGACCAGCCATAACTCCTAGCTCAGGATGATTTAGGTGTAGTTCCAGTTATGATTTCGAAGCTTGTGGAATGATCTTTCCAACGCCACCAAGTTTGCTCGATTCCGAGTTCGTATGAGTGAGATATGCCCTTTGGAAGTTGGGCAGTTGACATGGAAGTCCGTTCGGAAAATTTTAAGGGTATTTTGGTCTTTTCCCTAACCAATTCTTTTGGTTATATTAGTATGGTAGACTGATTTTTGATCGGTTCTTCCCATTTTAAAGAGTGAGAGTAAGGGTTTGTGAGTGAAGGGGAGAAGAATAGAAGAAAGAGAAGATCAAGCAAGGTTTCGTCAAAGATCGTCGTGGATATCGTCGGGGGTGATCCCTACTAGGTATGTGAGATCATAGTGTTGGGTTGGTTCATTTCCCCACACGCCAAACTCGTTTTAATTCCGAGGAAAGATTGGTTGTATTGTTGAATTCCGGTGGTTGTGTTTGTTGAAGTTTGTTGAAGTTTGTGGTAGTGTTGTTGAAGTTCTTGTTGATTTAGGACATGTTTCTGGATGGAATTTCGTGTTAAATCTATTGTATTTTGAGGGGTTTATGATTCTGAGTGTTTGGGGCTGGAACCTTTGAAGTTAAGAGGGTTTAGGGTTGGTAGCGTGAAGGAGAAAAGTCGGGCAGCTTTCATGAAGCAAGTCTGCATCGCAGACCTGTTCCCTCTGTGAACAAAATCTGCTCCGCGTCGCGAATAGGACGCGGACTTCACTGTTTCAAAAAGTAATTTTCGTAATTTTTCTTAAGTTTAGCTGTCCTAAATCATCCCTAAACATCATAAGGTCTTTTTAAACACAAATCATGAATCCTTGAATCCATAATTCAATTCAAGAATGTTAGGATCAAAGTCAAGTGAAGTTAGATCAAGTCTAGAATTTAAGAAGCAAGTCAAAGCAAGTCTTCAAAGTTTTTCAAGAGTCTTTATTGAACGTTTTAACTTTATTTTAAGGCTCAAGTTTCAAGTTAAGTAAAGAGTATTGAGTTTCAAGTTAAGTAAATAGTATTGAGTTTCAAGTCAAGTAAAGACTATTGAGTTTCAAGTCACGTAAAGAGTATTGAGTTTCAAGTTAAGTCAAGAGTATAAAGTTGAGTTCATTTCTCAAAAGTTATTAGGGAACTATGTATTCCCAAAGAAGTTTTAAAGGAATGTTTTCACATTTAAACAAGATTGGAAACTGAGATTTCCAAAGAGCCTTCGGGCTAGTTTTCATAAAGAAAGAGAGGAAACTGAGATTTCCAAAAATAGCCTTTGAGCTAAGTTTTTGAGTAATTATCTCAAATCAACAGGAAGAAATATGTTTTAAAAACATAAGAGCCAACACAATTTTGGGAGTAGTATCGAGCACCGATTGGGGGAGTGTTCAAGGAACCCACAGCCCCATAGAACAATGTTAGCCACCATGGGTAGAAAAGGATCATACTTTTTAGATGAATCCTTATCCAGATAGACTAGTGGATTCATTAGGCAGTTTAGGTCCTATACCTTTGGTCGGGTACAGGATGCTCTGGCAGCGTGAAGTCGATCGCTGTATCGTCACTATAGCTCTATGTGATGGTTGTCGGTTAGAGAAACTCCCACATCAGTTATTGTATTTTCATACACAGAGATTATTGTATTTTTATATACATAAGTTCATTTGTATTTTTATATACATCTCAGGCTTATTGTATCTTTGTATACACACAAAGTTTATAACATGCTTTAAACAACCTTTCTTTATATCGTACTGGTTTTAAATTGCCTTATATTGAAAGGAGTCAGTCAGGTTGAGTTGAGTTGAGCCAGGTAATCTAGTCAGTTTCTTCCAGTTTTTCCTTCTAGCCTTTGTTGCTTAGTTTTCCAGCTCGCATACTCGTACATTCAATGTACTGATGCCAGTTGGCCTTCATCTTATGACAATGCATACACAGGTACCCCAGATCAGCATCCAGTACGCCATTGATCCAGCTGAGCACTCCAGAGTCAGTGGTGAGCCTCCTTGCTTTCCGGAGGACTCGGTTATTTTGTTCTCTTAGTTTTGTTTTTGTTAGGATGTTGCGGGGTCTGTCCCAACATCCATCTCAGTATTTTAGAGGCTTCATAGACAGTCAGTCAGTTAGTTTTGAGTCTTTCATCTATGTATATATATAATTACTCTATTTTTGAGTCTCGAGTTGCCTTGTTAGCCAGATTTTATTAGTTGGTTGTTTTATAACCTTTCATTGCATTGAGTTATTCTGTTGAGTTAGGTTTCCGCTGAGTTAAGAAAGCCAGGCCAAGGGTTCGCTTGGGACCAGCAATGGTCTTCGAGTGCCGGTCCCACCCAGGGTGTAAGCTCGGGGTGTGACACTTTTAGTTGGGTTACTATATTATTGATGATCGTAGACACTCGTACCGTAGGTTAGTGTCGCTGGTCATGATAAACATCATATGTACACTCCTTTCTCATGTCTTTTTCAATAGTTTATAACCAATCTGATTGACTTGTGACACTATTACCATAGCCACAACAAAATGAATGAAATCACGTGTCTCTTAACCCAATTATCTACCCCTCTAAAGATATCTCTTTAACCTTTGCAATCAAATACATTATTCTTGCTCTCGCCTCTCTCTCTAAAGGTTGTACTATATCCCACTATTTTTCTCTTCATTACCACTCTAACTCTTTAAAATTCTATTAGAGTGGTGTCCCACCATCTCATAACACTTTCCATACAACCACGTTACTCACCAAATATTAGAAAACCACAACCGTAGATACTCGCAGGTCGTAAATACTATACAAGAATTCACTTAACCAACAATCTTATTATATAGTTGCATCGCATCATAATCCATTGCAAACTCTTATTACCATTACGCTCAGTCAGCTCTGACTATCACTATGAAGTCAACCTTTTCATCAACATGACACCTAAAACTCTAGTATACTCATCAAATTTAAATTAAAGGACAAACCCAATCTTGGTACGCACTTTCTTACTAAAATCTTCAATTTCCTTCACCCAAGTATACTCAATGAACTATGACTGCTTAAGGGGAAAAAAGTATCACTGTTTTCACACAATAATCAAGGTGTTCATACAAGCTTTTTTAGCAAGCACATTACAACCTTGTGCTATCCTGGTTTTCATAAGTGTATTTTAGAACAAGCCCATCCTCATAGAAAGCGGTCTACTTTCACACTCACATAGGTGAAATCTTTCAAGGGTGCTCCTATAATTTGACACCTCATTCATACGAGATACATACTTTCATTAAGAGTTCAAGACTCAACCTCCTCAAATCATTATAGGATAAATGCACTCACATCATAGGGATTGAATAAAATTAAGAATAGTGTATTTCACAATGCATCATATGATTCGTTCTTCCCATTGAACCTGGTGATAGGATCTCTAGTTACAGGTTGGGTTTCCTCCAATATGACTCATAATGTTTTAGCTTCAATTCATCTCCTCGATGTGCTTCCGACTCTTTATCTTGCTATGGCCTTAGTTTATCAAATCTGCAAGATTCTCACAAATTTTAACACAACTAATATTGATGGTATACCAATGATCAATATGATCTCACAATACTGTGTTTTCTTCTCATGAGTCTGAATTTACCATTATAACAATGATTTTGTATTCAACCATTATATTGATGCTATCACAGTTAATCAAATTGAAAAATTATTTTCTCAAAATAAAGTTTTTCAATTCACTTTTTCACTAGTTGAAGTCAATTTTTAATACTTCAACCTCCATAGCAGATAATCAAGCAATATAATTTGTTTTTCTCACTTCCAACAAATATCACCAATTTTCTCATCTTGTTTTCTTGTACCTGCTAAGTACTTTTTCTGCAAACATAATATAAAGTCAAGTAGTTAGTCACATAAATAATATTTTTACTAGGCTAGCTGATACGCTTAAATTACGCCTCCCTAAAGAAGTATAAACGATCGTTATCAAGTAAAGAACCCAACTTGTAGGTTGGGATCAATCCCACGAGAAATATGGTTCAGAATTAAATTTAACTCACTATTATCTCCGTTTAGTCAAACTATTTCCAAGAAAAGTAAAAAGGGGGGAATTTGTAAGAAAGTAACATATTTGAATGCGTAAGTAACAAGTAAACAAGATTCAAACTTTGAGTTATCATATTTGAGTTATCAATATGAGAAGGAAACTAGGGTATATGTGTTCCCCACAAGCTTTTAACATAGTAATCCTAATAATAGTAATCCTTTCCTAGTGTTTGACATGCAAAGTTGGTAAGTTAGGTATCCCTAAGTGATTGGTCCTCCAAGTAGGGGATTTCACCACGCAACTTGGTCCGTCTATGGGTGTATGCTTTACTAACCCTTACCTTTACCCAATATTAGTCATCATATCAATGTAGTTTAGTTTTCACCCTCACTTCAATTGAAATTAGACTATTATATAGCATCCACTAAATCTCTATCGCTTAATCCTTTTCTCATTCATTACCTTCTTGGTCCGGCAAATAGGAACGAGGCGAGTTCTAATGTGTGCACCCGTTAAGAAGAATACATGCATAAGCACTATTCAAGAATTACTTAATTATTATTCATACTTTGTTAATTTGCTCATGGTTCCCACAACCCTAGTTGTGGATTTAGCTACTCATGCTTGAGAGTTCACAATTCATAATTAGGTTAAAAGAATTAATGAACTTATAGTTAGAATAGATGAAACCCGAAATCTTGAATTGAATTTCAAAGTGAAAATTTTATAAAATGAATTTCAGAAATTAAATTGCTAAGAGTTTGCAAAATAATTCCAAAAGACCAAAAACTAGAAGTATACAATAACGTCTAACCCCCAAAAACGAGGATTACAACTCCTATTTATAGAAAACATATCACAAACTAAACAGGAAATAAAATAAGGAAATAAACTGCTCAGACGCGGTTTCTGTTGACGCCTCGACCTATGGACCGTGGGTTGACCAACGGTCCATAAGTCATCCTCCGTGGTTCCACACTTGTGCAATATTTAAAGGCCTTCAAACGACGACTCTACATACGGTCCGTGGATTGGACTACGGTCCATCCTATCACTCCGTGGTTTGAGTACTGGAACTCAAGCTACCCTGCTTGACATTACATTGTCTTTTTACCTCTTTCCTCAACCAATTCTTAACATCTTTTTATTTTCTGCTCTTTCCCTTGACTCCCTTCAACACAGATGTGAGTTTTGACTTTCTCGCTCTTATTTTTCACTTTCTTCTTATTCTTTTACTTCATCTTTCTTTGTTTCTCTCAACACTTTTGTCATTCATCTTTTTGTTTCTTTTAACTCCAGTCACATTTTTTTATTTCTTTTCTTTTTCTTTCTTCTATAAAAAACACTTTTCATAACCTTTTTCTTTCGGTTTAATTTTTCATAGCCACCCTCAACTTATGTATTTTTCATGAGTTGAGGTGCACAATATCCGATGTCGAACCATGGCCAAGATTTAAGGTAACTTTTTGAATTAGCCACCTTCAACTTTGGCTTTTGGCCTAAGTTAAGGTGCACATGTCCAAGGAGGGACCGGGGCCAAAACAATCTTTTTAGGGAAGGTGAATTAGGTGTATTGAAAGAAGTAGTATTCATTAGGCTTAAACATTTGGATCAAAGGGAGAATTTATTTCTTTTGGTTGACTTTTAGGCTTTAGTTGACTTATTTGAATAAGGGCCTATGATCATTTTCCAACTTCTAGCCTAGATTATCTTTGCAGGACCAACAGGGAAAGTTCTAGATTGGCACATACTGTATGAAAATTCAAACTTTTCACACATACACTTGGCACATTGTTTCATTATCAGATTATTAAATTACCCAGTTCAAGTTTTAGCTTAAGTCATGTTGTCATACTGGTTCCTTATCATGTCATATGAAGATGCAACACATTCAACTCATTCAGCCTATAAATCTAGAACATTTCAAAATTTTTGGACATGTATCGATTTAATGTTTTTTATGCCATCATGCTTTCATTCCTCTACTTACTTCTACACATACAATCCTAAACATGCCAATTCAACATAAAAGTAAAACAGTCCATTAGGGGAAAAGAATACAGGCAAGAAAACCCCAAGGGGGGATTATGAGTTGGATAACTCAGACTTCACCCTATCACTCACAACCCATTTACCCCACCCCAAGCAAAATATGGTGCAATTTCCCTCAATGCAAAAAAATAAAAGTAAAGCATAGGGTGAAGCAAACCTGTGGCGCAAATGCTCTGAAGACACATCAAGAAGCAGGTGGATCCGGTTTTTGAGAACCCGCTGGATCAATACTATGGACGCCATTGGTAGTACCCTCACCAACAATGGGAACACCATCAGTAGTGCTCCTTGAACCAGAAAGGCCAACATCAACCTCTCGGGCCCACTGTTGTCGCCTCTCCTCATCAATAATGGACTGTCTTTGTTCTACCTCTAACTGCGCTCCTTCTTTTTCAATCGTCGAGCCTCCTCAGTTTCGGACATGTGATCAGAGTAGTGGCACTTCCTTGCAGCATAGGAAGGATCCGGTGGTGTGATAGTATCACGCCCCGAGCCTACACCCTGGGAGGGACTGTCACTCGAGAACTATTATTGGCTCCAAGCGAACCCTTGTCCTGGTTTAACTTATAGCGGAAGACTTAACTTTATAGAGATAAACCCATATAACTCAAGAATGTTAATAAGAAAACATTCAACTAGCCAATAAGGAAAACTCAAGTATTTAAACAACATATGAAATGAATAAGACTAAAGAACTATGACTACTCATCTATGAAGCCTCTACAACTTAGAGGGATGTCGGGACAAGACCCCCAATCAACCTAAAAACTAAAGTACTAAAGTAATGTAAAAACAGTCCTCCGGAAAGCAAGGAGGCTCACCAACTGACTCTGAGTGCTCAACTGGATGAACGAGGCGCTGGATGCTGATCATGGTTACCTGTGTCTACATCATAAAACGATGCACGCCAAATGACATCAGTACACTGAATGTACGAGTATGCATGGGGAAAACTAAACATAACATAAGCTTGAAAGGAATCTGAAAGGAACACTTACATTGGCTTTACTCAACTCATGAATAACTCAACTCAAATTCAGAGTAAAAACAATAGTAAAAATAATAATAAAGGTGTAGTTTATACAAAGCATTTAAAAACAGTAGGTACCAATTCAATTTGTTAAAGAAATGCAATGACAACTCAGTTTACATATAAAGTAATATAATACTGTGGGAATTTCTCTAATCGACAACCACCACTATGAGACTAAGTGATGATACAATGTCTTGCCCACACTTCCAGAACTGTCCTATATTTTGCCGTCATATAGAACACCTTAACTAAGTGGATCCACTAGTCTATGCTAAAAAGCACTAAGGAATCATCTAAAAAGTATGATCCTTTCTACCCATGATGGCTACATGTTTTATGGAGACTTGAGTTATTATGAACTTGCATCCCCATATCGGTGCTCAATACTACTCCCAAAATATACTCAGCTCATATGTTTTTAAAACAAAACTATTTCTTTGGTTTGAGATAATTACTCAAAACTTACATTAAAAGTTGTCTTGGAAATCGGTGTTTGCTTTCTTGCTCAAATGTGAAATCATTTTAACTCTTGGGAATACTTAGTTCCCCTATAATCTTTGAAGAAATGAACTCTACTCTTACTCTTTACTCAACTCAAAACTTAAGTCTTAAAACGAAGTTAAAATGTTTGTAAAAGACTTTTGAAAAACTCTATGAACTTCTCTTGACTTGACTCTTAACTTTCCTTGAATTGAATTATGGATTCAAGGATTGTGACTTGTGAAAGGAAAGATATCATGATGTTTAGGAGTGTTTTTTAGATAGTTAAACATAACAAACAATCAAGAAATCACTGTCTAGAAACAAGTCCGTGACGCGGAGATGCATTTACATATTTGATCGCGAAATTTATTTTTGAAATAGAGGAGTCCGCGACGCGAAGGTGATTTTTGTGCACTGAGGGAGCAAGTCTGTGACGTGGACTTGCGTGCCAAATCCTGCTCGACTTTTTCCTTGTTTGTTTTCTCACCCCAATTCTCCTAAATTCGATTCTTTTTCTCAATCCCTTTATAGATTCAAATACCCAGTTTATATACACAAGAATCGAACTCAAATAAACTCTTAAATCGACACGATTACATCAAGAACTCCACAATCCCATCAAATCTCAAGAACAAAGCAATCTTCAAGAACATAATTCAAGAACATCATACTTTCAACTTTCTAGAAATGAATTTCCCTGAAACAAACATGATTGGTGCATGGGTGAACGAACCTAATGCTATGAAAGTCTCACATACTTTGTAGGATCAAATCCTTGATGAAATCCAAAATCAATTCCTTATGAAGACGATGAATCCTTGCTTCTTCTCCTCTTTTTTCCTCTTTTTTTCTCTTCGCTCAAAACCCTAACTCTTTTTCAAAAGCGTAAACTGACAAAGTTCAGTTTAGACCACAACTAATTACCAAAAAATGAAATTAAAATAATAGGGTATGGAAAAGACCAAACTACCCTTCTAAAATCCAGATTAGACTTTCCTTATTGGAACATCCCAACTTCGAATGGGCATAACTCACTCATACAAACTCAGAATTGTGCAAACTAAGTGGCGCTAGAAAGATAATATTAAGATTTTTCCTACGGTATCTGGAAGAACACCTAACTCATCCCGAGCTAGGAGTTATGGTCGTTTGAATTTGACCAAAAACTCAAACTTAACTTAAATTAACCAATTTTCCAAAATTTTCATTCTTTCTTAAAATGACTATTTCCAATGCTAGCTCTTTCTAGTTCTTTCAAATAGCGAGATGTTACACATAGTGTCGCCAAAGAGGGCAGTCATCACCACCTCGTCCTCCTCAATCTCAGGTGCGGACTCTAGTAAAACATCAGCAAGGACTAGCAGGGTGTCAACATCAGAACGGAGCCTAGCCAACTCCGTCTAGAAAGTAGTCACATTAATAGTAAGGGCAGGCCTCTCCATGACTCTAAAATCGAAGGCATCAAGGTGTTTGTGGACCGCATGAATCTTCGCATCCACATGCGCTCCATACGAGACTCATACTCCTCAATAAAATGTTGCATCCACGACCTCATACACTGTAGCAATGTTTACATCTGGGTCTCCAGCTTCTAGACTCAGGCCAGAGGAACTACAGTGGATCCTGAAGAGGGAGTAGCTTGGGATGAGCTTGGGGCCTCACTAGTGGCCGTAGAAGATGGAGCCTGGGCATCTGATGTGGGGGTTGGAAAAGTAGTGTCATCAGCCTGGAGATGCTCCACATCAGTACCAAGATAAGCACCCAATGGAGGTACGTCAGCCTGTGGCTCCCCCCATGGTGCAGCAAGATTGACATCATCTCGAATGAGGTCGATATCCACAGTCTTAGTCCCCTCGAGAAACCTATCAAAATGCCAAATAGGCATCAAAACCTTCCTGCAGAGATGGAATATCAAGCACGGGAAGGGCAGAGTAGTGGTGGTCTTGAAAGCCCTATCATGGATCTCGACAATCAGGATGAGGGAGTAATAAAGTTCTAGTCCCGCCATAATAGCAACAATCATCACGTCCCGGTCCCATGTGACAACATTATCCGCCTGAGTAACAGACAGTCTAGTACGAACCAATAACCATAAGAACTTCACAGCGAAGCTCAGAGTCGCCTTTCTGATAGACAATGACATATTTTGCACCCACTCGGTACGCTCACCATCCAAAGCAATATGGCGTGCCATCCAACGAAGCAACGTCTCTCTCTGATTAGAATCTCTTTGAAAAGCCCCACTCTAAGCAATGCCCATCATGTAGTCATACTCTGTTGTATTAATAGGTAGAGTACGGGCTAAGCCATTGATGAACCGGCGGATAGTAGTCTTAGAGATGACCACTGGGAAATTCCACACCAATGTAGACTGGAGCGGGGGATGAGCTATGGGCTTAGCCTGTTTAGGTATAGAATTATGAACAACGGTGGCATAGGAGACATAAAACTCTCTGGTTATCTCCTCATTGTAATTCCCTGGACCCCATGCCATCCACTCACATTTGTGCCTTCGGAATAACTCCTCAATAATGGCACGGTATGGAGACTCTATATTAGTACCCTACACTCCTCAGTAAAGGTCATGGCCCTCTTTTGGTGCTCATTCAAAATGGTTCCATTTTCATAGATTTGGTATTGGCTTGCAACACACCACCTGTTTGGTTTTGTGGCGCTGAGAACTGGCTCATCTAGGAGTGTTACAAAGGCATCGCCCATGCTATTGGCATCAGAAGAAGAAGTGTGTTTGCCACTAGAACTAGAGCTGGACTGCGACTTGAAGCCAAACTCCGACTCTCCAAACTGTGTGGCGCCCTCATCAGACTGGGTGGCAGTGACCTCGACCTCGTCACTCGTAAAACTAATCTGCGAGGCTCTGGTCCTGGTAACTCGGGGGGCAGTTGGGGAAACTCTAGTGTTGGGTGGATTATACTTGTCTCCGCTGCCCTCATCTAATAGTCGTTGGGATGGGGAAACTAATTTGGATTTGCCCTTTCGGGCGTACACCAGTGCTTGTTTAGGAGCCATGGTACCTATGGAAGAGTAGTTAGTACCAAAACAAGTCAATAAGACTCATGGAGTAATTTTAGAACAAGATTCAGACCTAGATGAAAAAAAAATAATTCCAGGCAATAGATGGAATTGTGACCCACGGTGGGTACTGATGAGTCCTAGATTTGGACCCATTTAGGGCTTTATTTGTATAGATTTAGTGTTCTCAAATGCTTATTTTGTGCCAATGACTGATGTAAAATCCTTGATTTCCAGGTATTTGGATTGAGGAACAAAGCAAGGACACTAATTTACAAAAAGTAATGAAGCTAGCTGATAGAAGGAAGAAAAGAGAGCCTGGTGATCGCCAAGTCCATTTGGCGACTAGCCGAATGGCCATTACCTCGGCTAAAGTTCCAGTGTGCCAAGCCATGAAGGAGAAAATCAAGTTGGCGAGAGAAAGAAGCAGTCGGTAAATTGCCGAGTGGTTTCACGATGCAGTGTCAGATCGCCCAAAGTTACAGACCTTGAGGATGCTGAAGGCCAAAGCAAGAAGGCGATAAAATGGGTCAAATGGAGGATTACCGAGCTGATCGGCGAGCCTGACTTACTGCTATAAATGGTCCCTCGCAGCATATTTTTGGCAACTATAAATATGTTTTTGAAAATTAAATTTAGTATCAGATATCAAATTGTAGGAATTTTTATCATTATTAAGTATTTTATTTTGGAACTCTGAGTTTTGAGACAAGTTTTCCTTAGCTTCGAAGAATTGAAATTTTCCATTTTTGAGAAATTGGAAGTTGGTCTTTGAGATCCTTTAGTTTGGACCTTTGTAAAGACAAATTTAATCGTACCCAATTGATGGAAACACAATTTGGTAACGATTTTTATCTTTTTATGACATCTAGCTAAAATCCCAATTCTTGGGGTGTGATTATGTGATTACGGGCTGATTTATGTTGTGGGTATTGTTAATTGTTAGTTTAAATGCTATTTAGAAGTGATTTGAATAAGTAATTGTGGTTCAATTTAAGGAATTGTAGTTGCAAATGCAATTCTACCATCGTGTTTTTGGCTTGCTCAAGAGAGAGGTTTTAAAAACAAGATTACTGAATTAATGGTCTGTGGGTATTGGGTTGTCATGGGTTCAGCCCGAGAGAATGAATCCTAAACATTTTCTACACATTCAGCTCAAGAGAATGAATGGACTAAAGCGTAGGTTCTTCCTATTTGCATGCTTATTGGTGTTCGAGAGAAACGAACTTGATTCGGGGTAAATTGTTCGAGAGAAAGTTTATCCCCTCTAAAGTCTAGCTTATTCACTAATTTACAACTATTTACTAATAGTTGCAATTACCCATTTGTCTACATTAGCCTATAATCGAATCACATCCCAAGAACACGTCTCTTTATTGTCATCTTCGTATTATTTGTTGTTGTTGTAGCTGATAGTTAAAACCAAAACCCCCTTATTTGACATTCTTGTCACCCTTAATTTGAATTATCTTTTTATTCATGAATGTCTATTATTATGGCTGACTTGAGCATATTTGTACTTTCCTATTGAATCTTAAACACGTACCACTCCCTGTGGGATTCAACCCCAACTCATTTAGTTGGGTTATTATACTGACTAATGATCATTGATGCTTAGAACTGGATTAATTGTCCTTGAAACTTAGATAAAAATGGCGCCACTTCTGTGTAGTGGTGTTGGTTAAGATTCTTTATTTAAATTAAATTTTGTTCTTGTTAGTTATGGTTGAATCTACTAACTTTTTGTTTTGGTTTACATGCTTCTTATTTAGAGCAGAATAAAGGAACAAGTCTTGTAGCAATGGTGACCAAATGGACCCCTCTCCTTTGAGAATGATGATTCAGACAAATGGAGGGTGAGTCAATCCATGGGTTGTGGCTGAAATTTAAGTCATTGTTGTTGCAATGCCCAACTCATGGAATCTCAGATAACATGCTACTAGACTGCTTCTATAGAAGTCTTGTTCTGGAGAACAAATGAGTGGCTGACCAAATTTCTCCAGGTGGTCTCACACGACTACCCCATGCAATAGCAACCCAACTCCTTGATCATATGGCCAAGACCAACAAAGAGACTGAGAAGGACCAGATTTGGGCCACACTGCTGACTAAGCTGGATCTCGTGGCCAATAATCTTATGGAATTGGAAGTACTGGACAAAAATAAATATCAGTACATTTCCCGTCACGAGCGGATAAAGTCCAAGGAGCATGAGGGTGGACAAATAGAAGAGACACTCTCAGTGAATCTCCACAAAGTCAAAGAACATGACAAAGTGTTGAATGAGATAAAAGAGAATCTCTCACTGCTGAATCAGATGACTACTTCCTATTCCATATGTATTAAGCTGCTCGAGACCCATATGGGTCATGTTTTATCTCTTCTCTACCCCACAAATCAAGATTGAGTGGGGAATTATGTTATGCCACGATGTTAACTAAGGCGCTTCTTGGGAGGTAACCCAAGTTTTACTGCTTTAATTTTGTTTTAGAAATAATTGTGTGTTGATTTTACAGGTTGAAGTGTTGAATGTGTTCAAAAGTGCATGTTGGCGAGTTATATGTTCAGTCGGCGACTCGCCGAAGAGGTTGGCGAGCCCGATTTGGACCGCTATTGGACTCAAGAAATCCTAAGGGTTGAGTCTGTAAAACTCGGCGAGCCCAAGAGCAAATCGGCGTGTCACCGAACAGGTCAGCGATCATGACTTTGTCCGTCGTTTGGACCCCCAGTTTAACTGGAGGTCCTGTAAAACTCGGCGAGGTAAGTACCCACTATGTGTTTCACCGAGTGGGTCGGCGAGCAAGAGTAATGTCGCCGAATGTGTGAGAACTGGACGGTTTTAAAGGCCAAAAGTTCAAAATATTTCGCCTTCCCTCACTTTTCAACTCTCTAATCTCACACCCGCATTTTATCTTCCTATATTATTGTGTTTTTATCGCATATTAGTCATTGATTGTGTGTTCGGAGTTTTATTCTTTGCCTACTAGCTTTACAATTTATATATATTCAGCATAAAAGGTTGGTTTTCCAAACCCCAAACTTATATTTAGCGATTTTTACTCATTTGCAATTGCTCTTATCTTAGTGATGTGTACTGGGCCTCTCTTATCGTAATTGTATGCTAGAATGCATGTTTTAATTTGAATATCGTGCCTATAATGCCTTTACTATTAATTTCCCAAATATAATGTGCCTTAAAATTGATAAAAATTGTTGGGTCTAGTCGGGTTAAGTCTAAGTAACCCACATTTGTGCTAAATGACGTATTTTGCCCAATGATGGAGCGGTTGACGTCATTCTTAAGGGCAAAGGTCATCAAATGTCTAAATTTGGCCAAATCGGGAGAAGTCTTAAGTATCCCGGGGGCATGGGTGTAATGGGTGTTGGTTTAATTGAAGGAGTGCATGTTTTGATTTTGTTTTCGGGGGCTGCGGGGTTAAATTTTGGAAGTTGGGTTGAAAGTAGTATGTTGGGCAGTTTGACGAGCTGAGTCGAGCTCGCCGAACCACTCGGCGATTCGCTGAATCCCGTTATATCGCCTTTAATTTCAAGCAAAATTTGAATTTGGGTTCTGTAACTTTCGGTGAGATGTCTGAGTTCGCCGAGTACACTCGGTGACTCGTCGAAAGTCCTTCTTGATCACCCTTTCTGCGCCCCTAACCCCTATAATGCACTGTAACTTTTAGCGGGCTACTCCTTGCTCGCCGAATGGTGTTAGTGATTCGCCAAAGGACCCTTCCCATCACCGACATGCCAGTTTTCTGAGAATTTTTTAAGCCAATCCTTTTGGCGAGCCCGATCTGGCTCGCCAAAGTGATTCGGTGACTCGCCGATCGGGTCGGCAAGTCTGTCTGCAATTGTTTTCTCCAACTTTGTTTTAACTGTTTCTAATCTTTCTAATGCTTTTGTAGACATGCCTAGACCAAAAGTGGCCAGTACAGACATGTCGCCCCACAAGAGGGCCAAGGGAATCAAGATCAACGAGGATGCAGCTGCATCCAGGGCTAAGGTTGCTAAATTACCCACCACAGGTGGGAAAGGGAAACGAAAAGGCAAGGATCCTGCACCTGCGTCATTGGAGGCCTGCTTGAACAGTGACGGTATCTATGCCACTCATCTCACCACTTCTGACAGTGAGGTTGAGCACCAGGAGTAGCAAGCTGCAACTTCTGAGCCAGAAGATGACCTACTAGTAGCCCATAGAGCAGAGCTGTGATCCAAGAGGATAAATGATCCATCTATGATCAAGACACCCCAGGCCATCACTACTCCTCCTGCTCCCACACAGGCTGTGGTCTTAGCACCACCGATACAGGGTCCTCCTCCTGGTCTATGAATAGACTGAAGACTGAGGGATTGAGGACCATCATAGAGCAGAAGAGGTTGTCGGCTGATGGTGTCATAGACAGGTATCCTGAGATTATAAGTTGCCTGAGGTCACACATATTCCAGCTATTCACTAAGACTCGTGGCCCGGACATTCCAAATTGGTTCAGAGAATTCTATAGTGCCTACAGTGCCCTCGTGCCATAAGGGAAGAAGTTGGCCGCCAAATTCAAGCTGGTGGACCATGTGGTTGTCAGGGGCGGAAAAGTAAATTGTGATAGTTATGCTATCAATGCAGTCCTGGAGTGCTCAAATGATATTGATGATGACCGTCAGCACATGATCAGGATAAAAACGCTGGATAACATGCAAAAATGGTTGGCCCCTCTGATCTCAGACGGTACTCCCAAGTGGCTTGAGGTTGGGGCAACTATTGAAAATAAGGACCTCAATGTAGCAGCGAGGTATTGGTTTGGCTTCATCAGCAGTACCATTATGCCATCCTAGAATGAGTCAATTCTCCGCCACGCCAAAGCAGCCTGTCTTGGTTGCATCATTGATGAGACAAGAAAAAACTTGGGGATGATTATTGCACATGAAATGCTTATGAGGGCCAAGCAGCGCCAAACTACCCTCCCCTTTCCTGTGTTGATCACCGAGCTGTGCGGACGAGCTCAGGTGCCTAGGGATGAGAAGAAGGATGTGGAAGTGATTCCCACATCTTCTACCAACATCCGTAGGATTGAGGCGGAGTATTTGAAAGATAAGGCAGAAAGGAAAAAGGCAGCCCCGGTGGACACTTCCCCGGTTCTAGATACAGATGCACTACCTGCAGAGGCACCTTTGCCTACTCCGGCCCCTGGGCCTTCAAGTACATCTAGTGCTACCCCTTTTGTTACTCTCAGTTCCTCTACTGCTCCTATGCCCCCCAGATCTAGTACTACTGCTGCTGGCCGACCTCCACTCACCCAGGTTGCATTGCTACGAATGAGGCAGTTATCTCATTCTGCGGATAGACACGCCTCCTGACTTGAGGCCTCCATTCCTGGCATGATTGAGAGGGCCCTTGCTGATGTTGTGGCACCCTTGAGTGCAGATATTGATGCCCTTGCGGCAACGATAGTGGTGTGCGAGTGTGGCCAAGGGGCCACTGAGGAGGTGACGGCTCTAAAGACCACTATTGTTGCGCTGAGGAGAGATGTAGACCAGCTGAAGTCCACCGACATGTTTATGATTTTTGGTACGATGGAGATTTCAGATGTGCCAGTTGATCCAGATATGCCTTCGGCTACCACCAAAGATTTTGTTCGAGCAGAGAAGGTAGCTGCTCCTGAGTCTGAGGTTGAGACAGATGAGGAGATGCTTGGGGTTGCTGAGGAGGTTTCTTACGAGGGCCTTACGAAGACTGAGGAGGCCATGGTAGATTCAGTTGTGCAGACCTCTTTGGCAGATATTCCCTTGGCTAACCCTAGTGGATCGAGTGTTGTTGATGTGACTCTGGGCACTGATGCCCAAGTTTAGAGTGATGCATCGGGCACTAATTCCCCGACAGATGGAGTGACTGTGTAGACAAGATCTCTCTTTACCTCCCTCTCTATTAATTTTATTGATTTTTGGATGTTTTTATTGCATTTGAGGACAAATTGTTTTTTGTTTGTGGTGGGGTGAGGTATGTCCATACCTACCTCTTCTGATTATTGTTTTATTTATACATTGGGTTTTGTGCTATAGATTGTGTTTTGGCACTATTTTTGTGGATGTTTGAGCTTGTTGCTCCTTATGTTGAATGTAAATGACTTTTGGACCCTTCCGGAAAAATTTGTGCCACCTCTTGATTGAGTTTGAATGTGGCTGTTCTTTTGCAAATTTGAGTATCAGTCTTGATCAATATCGATGACTTGAATAGTGCTCATAATCGAACAAACATGAATGTTCGGCTATGATGAGGCCAAATGAAGTTGCATAGAAAATATGTGAACTTTTTGCATCTCGTTGTGACTAGCCGATTATCGAATTTAGTTTCTTGTGATGAACATTGCACACTAGCGAAAGTGTGGAGTCTTGTTTGACATTGGTGTCAATGCCTAGTGTGATGAGCTTACCGCGAACCATGTGTGATGACACCTAGAATTTGCCCCATTGGTCTCGTTGACCAAGTGATGTGAGCTCTTGAAATGATCATAGGCAACAATTTTAAAAGTGAAACAATTTGACATTATACCTCTTTTGTGGCCTACCTTGTGAGTGAGTGATCCTTGCTTGAACACCCTTTGAGCCTTACCCTTTTTCTTGGAAGAAACTTGATGAAATTGTGACCTTTCTTTATCCCTTCACCCTTAATCCTTATGAGATGTGGTTTGTTTGAATAACCAACATAGGCCAAAAGCCTAAGTTCGAGGTGTGGTGAAAAGAGAAGGTAAATGAAGAAATGTGAAGGAATTCCCCTCTACCCATGGTTTTTAAAAAGATAGAACCCCTCCATACAAAAAATGAAAGAAAAGAAAAGAAGAAGGAAAAAGAAAAAGAATGAAAAAGTTTTGAAATAAAGTTGCAAAAAGAAATGAGGTGTCCAAAGTTTCATGGAAAATGAATAATGGGGTGAATTTTGAGCATGAATGAAAATGAAGAAGAAAAGGAAAGGAAGTGTTGTTCACACCACATTTCATGGGGAGAGTAGCCACTGAGCCTAAATGACCATACCTTTACACTCAGCCTAGTTACAAGCCTTGAAAAGACCTTTTTGATCTTGAGTGAGCTGAAATGAAGGTTGATTGGAAAATAAGGGCAAGCCTCTGGGTGAAGTCATTCGTGTGTTCATCTTTGGGAGTATGAGAGTTGTTATGATTCCGGAACTATTAATTGTTGAACAAATTGTGTGTGAATGTGGAATCATCTTTGTGTGAGGGCATTTGAGTACCTTTGTTGAGCTTGAACTTGCATTTGAAGGAAGTATTGTGAACTTGAGAATCTTTGATAATAGTGAGTCACAACTTGAATCTTTGAGTGCACAATTGATCCTTGCATGAGTAAATTGGGTCTTGTTGTGTGCATTCATGATTGAGTCTTGTGTAGCACTGTTTGAGACATCCTTTTTGAACTGCTAAACTTGAGTTTTACTTGAGGACAAGCAAAAGTTTAAGTTGGGGGTGTTCATGTGTCCAAGATTTGGACTCATTTAGGCCATTATTTGTATAGATTTAGTGTCCTCAAATGCTTATTTTGTGCCAATAACTGATGTAAAATCCTTGATTTCCAGGTATTTGGATTGAGGAACAAAGCAAGGAAACTAATTTGTAAAAAGTAACGAAGCGAGCTAAAAGAAGGAAGAAAAGAGAGCCTGGTAATCTCCATGTCTATTTGGAGAATCACCGAATAGCCATTACCTCGCCTAAAGTTCCATTGTGCCTTGCCATGAAGGAGAAAATCAAGTTGGCGAGAGAAAGGAGCAGTTGTCGAATCACGGAGTGGTTCCGCGAGGCAGTGTTAGATCGCCCAATGTTATAGACCTTGAGGATGCTGAAGACCAAAGCAAGAAGGCGATGAAATGGGTCAAAGGGTGGATCGCCGAGCTAATCGGCGCTCCCGACTTACTGTGTCGAATGGTCCTTCGCAACATATGTTTGGCGACTATAAATACATTTTTGAACATTATGTTTAGTACCAGATATCAGATTGTAGGAATTTTTATCATTATCAAGTATCTTATTTTGGAACTCTGAGTTTTGAGACAAGTTTTCCTTAGCTTTGAAGAATTGAAGTTTTCCATTTTTGAGAAATTGGGAGTGGGTCTTTGATATTCTTCAATTAGGACCTTTGTAAAGACAAAATAAATCATATCTAGTTGATGGAAACACAATTTGGTAACGATTTTTATCTTTTTATGATGTCTAGCTAAAACCTCAATTCTTAGGGTGTGATTACGGGCTGATTTAGCTTGTGGGTATTGTTAATTGTTAGTTTAAATGTTGTTTAGAAGTTATTTCAATCAGTAATTGTGGTTCAATTTAAAGAATTATAGTTGCAAATGCAGTTCTGCCTTCGTGTTTTTGGCTTACTCGAGAGAGAGGTTTTAAAACCAAGATTACCGAATTGATGGTCTGTGGGTATTGGGTTGCCATGGGTTCAGCTCGAGAGAGTGAATCCTAGACCTTTTTCCACATATTTAGCTTGATCGAGAGACTGAATGGACTAAAGCGTAGGTTGTTCCTATTTGCATGCTTGTTGGTGTTCGAGAGAACTAACTTGATGCGGGGTAAATTGTTCGAGAGAAAGTTTATCCCCTTTAAAGTATAGCTTATTCACTAATTTACAGCTATTTACTAATAGTTGCAATTACCCATTTGTCTACATTAGCCTATAATCGAATCACTTCCGAAGAACCTATCTCTTTTTTGTCATCTTCGTGTTATTTGTTGTTGTTGTAGCTGATAGTTAAAACCAAAACCCCCTTATTTGACAATCGTGTCACCCCTTAATTTGAAATATGTTTTTATTCGTAAATGTCTATTCCTATGGCTGACTTGAGCATATTCGTACTTACCTATTGAATCTTAAACACGTACCACTCCTTGTGGGATTTGACCCCAACTCATTTAGTTGGGTTATTATACTGACTGATGATCGTTGACGCTTAGAACTGAATTAAGTGTCCTTGAAACATTAATCAAGTACCTACGGTCCGTCGATGGAATGACGGCCCGTGCGTCCTGTCTTATATCAGGTGGTGTAATTATTGGGTTCCAGATGGGAAACCACGGATGTGCAGAACGGTCCATTGATCAAACGACGGACCCTAGTCCACACCATTGTTCCTAACATAACCCAAATTTAGTGTGCAACTAATCCACGGACCCCGACCTATGACTTGTGGATCGAACTCGTTCATTAGTGTTGTACTAGGTATTACACTTTCAGCTTCTATTCAACCCACAAATTCAACAATCACTCAATCATACTAAGTCTAAACATGCATTTCAACATATTTTGCGGTAGTTCATCATCCTTAGGGTTTCAATTACACACAGTTCAACTTGCAACACAAATAAAACACCGAAAACCAAAGTCAAAACTCTCGATTAGACCTAGTGACCCATTTATTCATTTAGATTCATTACACACTCACGTACCATCATTCCAAGGGTGTTTCTAAACTAAAAATCAACATTTTAACAACTAATTTAACAACCCAAGGTCAAGTTCATCATTGTCACTTCAATTAAAACAATGAAATATTCAAAGTTTGGGAGAAATCAATTTACCTTCCAAGTAAGCAACGATGGTGAGTGTGTGATCAAGTGCAAAAAGCTCCTAGAACAACGTGGACACCGGACCATGAAAGCTTTGGGGAACAAAAATGGAAATGGGAAAGAAGATTGTGAATATGGCAATGGAGGAAGGATTTGGTATAGGAAATGGGAGGTGATTTGGAATTGATATAGGGTTTTTTAATGGGAGATAATGGGGAAATGGAAGGTTTAAAACGGTTGGGAGGAAAAAATGGAAGTGGGAAATGAATTTGAAATGAAGGATTTTGTTTATTTGGGGTCCGGGTCGGGTCAGGCAAAAACCCTAACTTGGACCCACGAGAGACCTTGATTACTCATACTTCATCAAGATAACATGCCTCTATCACTACATGTACACTCTCAGATTTCCCAAGTAGACCTTTATCCTTTCTCCGTTCACCTTGAACCTCGTTCCTTCTTTGTTCTCGAGCTCAACCACTCCATGTGGAAATACTTGAGTTACTTTGAATGGCCCGGTCTGCTTGGACTTAAGCTTTCCCAGAAACAAAGGCAACCTTGAGTTGAATAGGATTACTAGGTCATCGGCAACAAATTCACGTTTGTCAATCTTCTGATCATGGTACTTTTTCATCTTCTCCTTGTACAAGGATGAACTTTCATATGAATTTAGGCGAAACTCATAAAGCTCATTCATATCATTTAGTCTTTGACTCGATGTGGCGCCCCAATCCAAATTCAACTTCTTTAGAGCCTACATTTCTTTATACTCTAACTCTACAGGCAAATGACATGACTTCACATGTACAAGTTGGTAGGGGGACATAGCTATAGGAGTCTTGAATGCGGTGCGGACGGCCCATAGAGCATCATCAAGCCTTCTTGACCAATCTGTTTTATTGGCGTTCACACTCTTTGCAAGGATTTGCTTTATCTCTCTATTTGATACCTCAACTTGACCACTAGACTGCAGATGGTAAGGAGTGGCTACATTATGATGAATACCATATTTCTCTAGCAATGCCTTGAACAACTTGTTACAAAAGTGAGAACCTCCATCGTTGATAATTGCCTTAGGTGTACCAAACCTGGAGAAGATACTTTTATTCAGGAATGCGGTGACACTCTTTCCCTCATTATTTGAAAGCACAATTGCTTCCACCCATTTCGATACACAGTCAACTGCAACAATAATATACTTCATCCCATGAGAACTCACAAACGGACCCATGAAGTCTAGACCCCAGACATCGAATAACTCAATCAACAATATCGGGTTCATAGGTAGATCTTGCTTCTTTGAAATTCATCCTTCTCGTTAACAACGATCACAAGACTTGGCGAAATCATGAGCATATTGGTGGATGGTAGGCCAGTAATACCCACACTACAAGATTTTATGAGCAGTCTGAATACCACTATGGTGCCCACCAATAGGCGATGAATGACACGCCTCGAGTATACTCATCATCTCAACCTCAGGTACACAGGGACGAAGAATCCCATCATCACAAAGACAAAACAAGTAAGGCTCAGCGAAAAAAAATTTCTTCATAAAAGACATGAATTTCTTTCTTTGGTGGAATGACAAATCTGTTGGAACCAAATCACTTGCAAAGTAATTAGCAAAATCTGCGAACCAAGGGATAAGATCGTAAGAAGCAGCCAATACTTGTTCATCAGGGAACACACAATTTATCTCAACGCCATCCTCAAACTTCATAATAGCTTCCTCCTCTAACCTAGACAAATGATCAACAACCTGGTTTTTTGTCCCTCTTTTGTCCATTACCTCAAACTCGAACTCTTGTAATAAGAGCACCCATCTAATCAACCTTGGTTTTGCCTCGTTTTTAGCCATCAGATACCTCAATACAGAATGGTTAGTATGCACTATGACCTTAGATCCAAGAAAGTAGGACCTAAATTTCTTCAATGCGAAAACCACAACAAGGAGTTCCTATTCAGTCACAGTGTAGTTCTTTTGTGCCACATTCAGAGCTTTGCTTGCATAGTATATCGGATGAAGAATCCTATCTCGCCTCTGTCCTAATACTACCCCAAGCGCCACTCCACTCACATCATACATCACTTCAAACGTTGTCCCAATCCGGTGAAATAATAATAGGTGCGGAAGTTAACTTGGCTTTCAACACTCTAAATGCTCTCAGACAAGCATCATCAAAATCAAACTTACACTCATTTTCGAGTAGTTTGCACAATGGGTGCGCAATTTTCGAGAAATATTTTATAAACCTCTGGTAGAAACCTGCATGCCCAAGAAAACTCCGTACACCTTTGACAGAGATGGGTGGTGGAAGCTTTTCTATTACCTCAACATTGGCTCTATCAACCTCAATATCTTTTTGCGAAATCCAATGACCCAAAACTATACCCTCTTTCACCATAAAGTGGCATTTTCCTCAATTTAGCACAAGATTGCACTCTTCACATCATTTTAGTACCTCGGCCAAATGCATCAGACAACCATCAAACGAGTCACCTACCACAGAGAAATCATCCATAAATACCTTAATAGTTCCCTCCACCATATCTGAGAATATCGACATCATACACCTCTGAAAAAGTTGCTGGAGCATTACACAACCCAAATGTTATCCTTCAGATGGCGAAAGTCCCATAAGGACAAGTGAAGGTGGTTTTCTCTTGATCTTTTAGAGCTATGAAGATTTGATTGTACCCGGAATACCAATCTAGAAAACAATACCAACCCTTACCAGCGACATGATCTAGCATCTGATCCATGAATGGCATTCAGAAGTGGTCTTTTTCTGTCCATACGTTTAGCTTGCGGTAGTCCATGCACACTCTCCAACTAGTAACCGACCTCATTGGAATAAGCTCATTTTTAGCATTCGAAACCACGGTGATTCCCCCTTTCTTGGGTGCACACTGAACATGAAAAACCCAACTACTATCATTGATGCGATATATGACTCCAGCATCCAACCACTTAATGATCTCCTTTTTCACAACTTCTTGCATAGGGGGATTTAGTCTCCTTTGATGCTCAATACTTGGCTTACAGTCCGACATGAGTTGGATTTTGTAAGAATGAAAGCCCGGTGGGATCCCAATAATGTCCACAATAGTCCATCATATATCCCTCTTAAACCTCTTCAATATAGATACCAAGGCCTCTACTTGCGCTTGTCTCAAATCAGCAGCAATGATTAATGGTAAGGTACGATCTTTCCCCAAGAATACATACCTCAAGTGGGATGGTAGAGCCTTGAGTTTCAGTTTCGCAAGCTCATCTACTGACGGTTTTGCAGGTGGGGAGTCTCGATTCTTCATATCTAACTCCAATCTATTTAGTTTGGAATGGATTTCGAACCTATCAAGTGCGGCAACTAGCTTTTCATAGTATTCAATACCATCGCTATCAAAATTCATCATTACCGCTATAAGAGCATCAACATCCGACCCCTCATCAGTAAAAACTTCAAAATCTTGCTCCATAGTGTTATTTACTACTGATACAAAATTAAGATCACTTTCTTTCTTCATAGACCTACAGATGTTAAAAGTTACCTCCTTATTGTTCAGTTGGAACTTGATCAGCCCTGTCTCCATATTGACTAAGGCACGCCCAGTAGCAAGGAATGGTCTCCCTAAGATGATGGGGACCTCACAATCAAGTATCACAAAGTCCATCGGAAAGATGAATGACTCCACTTTTACAAAGACATCTTGGAGCACCCCAATTGGTCTCTTCACAGTTCTATCAGCCATAAGTAGACGCATCGCACTCGTTTTTGGATCCCCTAAACCCAACTTCTTGTAGATGGACAATGGCATCAAATTAATGATGGCACCTAAATCACACAAAGCTTTCGCAAAGTGTAACATCCCAATGGTACAAGGAATAGTAAAATCTCTAGGATCCTCTTTCTTTTGCACAAGTGACCTAGTAGAAATAGCACTACAATGTTGCAACCTCTCATCATTCTCAAAACTAACAACCCTCTTTTTGGTCATCAAGTCTTTCATGAATTTAGCTTACCCAGGCATTTGTTCCAAAGCTTCTATCAACGGGACATTTATGGACAGTTTCTTCAACATAGCTATGAACCTGCAGTATTTTCCCTCCTCAGTCTTTTTCACCAATCTCTGCGGGAATGGAGGTGGAGGACTAGGCATGGGAACAACTTTCTGGGTCACCTCAACTTCCTTTTCAGTAGCATCTTTTGGAATTTCAGTAACTTCAATCTCACCCTCATCCTTCTCTATCACCTTTTAAACCTCAAACGGCATGGGGGATCAATGGTTTGCTTTCATCCACGAGTAATGATTGCCATACGTTGCCCATCATTTTTAAAATTCTAGATGAGTTTGCTAGACAGTGTGCCAGGCTTATGTGGGTTCACAGTGGTGGACAACTGACTAAACTGCTCCTCAAGTTGCTTGATTGACACTACATGGGCATCAACTTTTTGACCGATTCTAGACAAGTCATTTCGCATCTCTTCCACATTCTCATCAGTTGCATCAAACCTCTTCATCATTTTTTGCATCATATCCTTAATGTGTGACATACTATTACCACCCTCTCTATTACCAGGAGGAACATAGGGCCCAACCTTATAAATCATGTTGCCATAATTGTTCTGGTTGTAATTGTTCTCACGATTGTAGTTCCCATCCCGGATATAGTTACCCTCACGATTGTAGTTTCCATAGTTTTGATCTTGGTTTCTCTGACCTTGGCGCCAATTATCCCTGTTGGAACCTTGGGCGTTGGTTCGGAAACCCCCCGTCTGACCATTAACCAAATTCACATCCTCATCACAGTAGCACTCCTCAAGTGGTGGTGGTGGAGATCTAGTCAGATAATTCGTAGCATTTACTTTTTATGCATTACAGCTCACATGTTTCAAGACCAAACCAAGTTCTATCCTCATTTGAGTCATCTCTTCACGAATATCATCATTAGATTGATTAGGTGCAGTTTGAATAGCGAACGCGCTTCTACCAGTATTAGCCTTTCTAGTGCTCTATGCTTTATTATTTTGGGAAATCCTCTCAAGTTTTTCACCGATATCCTCAAAAGTGTACTCACAATATGATCCTCCATCAATGGTATCTAACACATCTCTTCCATTGTCATCCTGTCTTTTATAGAAGTACTCCTTCAAAGACTCATCATCAATGCGGTGATTCGGAACACTTCTGATGAACCAAGTGAACCTATCCCAAGAACTAATTATCAACTCTCTTGGTAATGCTGTGAAGTTGTTAAGTTTATCTTTATGATTTAACTTCTTAGACACCGAAAAATATCTTGCTGTGAACACCTTGTGTAATTGGTCCCATGTATAGATCAAATTATATGGCAGCTCAGAAAACCACACAGCAGCATCACTGGTAAATGATAGTGGGAATACTCTCATCCCTATGACATCCATATCTAACTCTGGTCATCCTACACAACTCTTATAGACACTCAATAATTTAGCCATTTGATCATAAGGATCTTCCGAAGCCAACCCAGCAACCAACCCTCTCGTTGTAAGCATATGTATAAGACTGTTGGTCACCACAAATGTATGCCTTGGAGGTAGAGGATGGAGAACAATAGGCCCATCTGATCCAACCACATCATATGCAGCCATGTAGTGCTCACGAAACCTCGGTCCTAACGGATTTTTAACCTTTTTTGCATTTCCGATTAGTACCACCATGAACCTGAATGAGCACATTAACAACCCCTGGAGGCTGCAGTTCTACTCCATCTCCTAAACCTTCTCCGATTGGATTATTGTGTACCCATTGATTATTCATTTTTCTCAAAGTTTTACTCAACTCTTGATCATAGGGAGTCAATAGTTCGGCTCGACTCTGTGTACTTGACATACACTAGAGTAGAAACTTGTAGAAAAGAAAAACAAAACAAAAATGTAAAATCGAGAAATACTTGACTAAAGTTCGATAATGTAGTTAAACTGTCACGACCCGGGAGCACCCCCTAGTCGTAACCGGCGTACTGGACCTCGAAGAGGTCTAATACAAGCCTCTTAGCATTCATTCATTGCATAGACACTAAAACCATAAGGAATTTAAAACTTTCTTTACCAAGAAAACATTGCATAAAAAAAAATAATAGCAAGCGGAAGACTTTCTAGACTTTA
>JAJOOR010021240.1:0-30770 GCA_036250505.1 Solanum acaule | reverse complement strand
CTATATATATATATATATATATATATATATATATATATTGTTTATAGCTAAATTGCTCGCCTTTAGCTTATTCAATTGTTTGTTGTCGCCCTTGGGGCTATTGTGGCTAGTTGTTGAGCTATGAACTGCCTATGGGGGGTATGATGTTGTCTAATAGGACTATGTTATTGCCTAAGAGGGCTATGTGCTTCCCACGGGGCTATATTGATGCCAAAGAGTGTTATGTGTTGCCTACGGGGATATTTTGACGCCAAAAAGGGTTATGTTTTGCCTACAAGGCTATGTTGATGCAAAAGAGGGCTATGTGCAACCCACAGAGCTATGATGTTGCCTAAGAGGGCTATGCACTACCTACGGGGCTATATCGTTGCCAAAAAAGGGCTATGTGACTTCTTACAAAGACAAGGGGCTACCGATAGGGTTATGTAGATTGATTTGGCACCTTCTGGGCTTATGGGGGCCTAGGTAAGTGGTATGTTGTGTGTACCTACCTAGCTTATGGGGGTTTGGTTAGGTTGTTGTTTGATCATTTTTGTATTTTTTTTTAGATTCAGTAGTGGGTTAGCATGCTTATCTAAATTTTGATTTCCTTACCTGATTGCTTTTGGTATATTATGATACTTGCTCATTTAGTCTATAGTCGTTCATACTCTATACATTATTTTGTACTGACGCCCCATTGCCTGGGGAGCTGCATTCATGTATGAAGGTCCCGACAGATGACCCAATAGACCTCCTCAGAAGTAGGATTGACTTCTATCTGGTTGGCTAGCCCCTTTCCTCCGAAGCTGCCAGGGTTGGGAGGTTTGTTAGCTTTTGTTGTATCTATTTTTATGGGTAGGCTGGGCCCTGTCCCGCCAATCTTTACTACTATTAGAGGCTTGCAGACTAGTGTGTGGGGTGTATAGCTACGTTATGGCCATACTGGCTTAGTTTGTTGGTTTGCTGAAGCTTGTGAGTTGTTTGATGTATTGTCTTGATATATACCTGCTTTCAGTTTTGGTATAGATATCATGGTGGCCTCGACGGACCAATCAGGACTTTTGTGCTAGTTGGCTATTTATTTATATGATCTCCTGGGAGTAGCTGTTTCTTTTATAGATTAGTTGACAGCAGTCTTGCCGGCCGAGGGCTTAGTTTTAAGCCGAAATATACTTGTTTGTTTTCTTGATTATGTGGGCTACCATGCGCTAGTAGCAAATGGTTCAGTAGGGTTGGCTCGAGCCTGAGTTTTGGCATTAGTAGCCAGTTGCACCCCTTGAGTTTGGGGCGTGACATGCATACACAGATATTTTATTAACCGGTGGTTTGAGCCCACGATTTTAAGTTAGTAGTATTGTACTAAGGCGGTTTTTCAATTTATAATTTAAAGAATTTCTTGGTCATTAAATTAGTGGTGGTGGATAAAATTTTAAATAAGGGATTTAATTTCAGTTATTTTAGAGTTTAAGAAATTCTTTTACTCCCTCCGTCCCATTTTATATGTCATCTCTCTCTATAAATAGTTGGACCACAATGCTTGTCATTTTATAAAATCTATGCATAAATTACCATATTTTGCCTATTATATCCTTGATTTAATAGTTAATTAATCTTGTCATATATTAATAAAGTTGACTTAAGAAAACATTAAATAAGGGTAGAAGGGTAAAGTTAGATCATCTCTTAATGCAAGTGCAAAATAAAAAGGTGACATATAAAATGGAACAGAGGCAGTATTGTTTATTATTTTTCCGGTGTCTCCATTTGTTCCCCTCCTTTTCCAGCAGTCAACACCCATCAGAAACGACCAAAATACCTCACTGTTGGATCACCCCTTTTCACTCCTCGATGCCAAAGAAAACAAAACCCCACCACTGTCCAAGGTTGTCGGACGCCATCACCATCTACTAGTGAATGGCGAGCCTTATTTCTCCTCTCCCTCGCCATTAGTTCATCGGCGAAACAGCACCGGAACGACCTCGTCTCCGACCAACACAGTCCCAAATGACCTATCAAAACCCCAAACTAAAATCAACGTACCAAACCACCCCGAAACTCCAGACCACCGTACCCCCGTTCAACAATCTAAAACAACCTGCTACACCAAACTAGAATCACGCCACCAGAAGTCGACCAAGCGGCCAACAAATCAGACCCAAAACCCACGTCGAAACACCACCAAACAACCCCAAATCTATCAGAAACTCCACGAGTCCACCACACCCAAAAAATCCTTTTGTTCTTCCCATTGTTTTCCAGCGAGGAGCTCAAAGCTCTGATTAACCGGAGCTAAACAACACCAATCCCTTCCCCTCTTCCCTTTCACGATTTTTCCTTTATTTTGCAGATCTTTTGTCGTCCGGCGTTACTCCATCTCCAGTGACGTAGAAACAACACAAAATCTCTCACTTCCCCTTCCCTTTTTCCATTTTTTTCTTTTGCTTGCAGGTCCCAGATCAACCAGACCCATTTCACATCTGTGGCGGAGCTCGAAGCTCGAATAACCAGATCTGCCAAGCTCTACAACTCCAGCGATCTATGAGCTCCAAACCAATCCACAAATACATCAAGCTTCACTGATTTGCTCCAATTTCTGGTAAAAATTTTGAGTTATTTTTTATTGCTTTTGTTTCCTTGTTGTATTGAACTATGCATTTTTATATTTTTACTTGCTTTCATTGTCATTTACTTACTGAACTGTGTTAGATTGTGTGCCTCTATATTTTATTTTTTTACAATTTGATCATCATTTTGGGGTTGTTTGCCATCATTTGTCTACTATTTTACTTACTACTTTGGATTTTAGTTGAGATTTATGTTTTGTTTGTTGTTGTGTTGATGTTATTTTAATAATTTGTTGTGATACATTAAGTTGCACTAGTTTTACAAGCTTTCTGTTAAGTATTTTTACTTGTGAATTTATTTGGTATGGATTTAAATTCTACTCTAGTATGCATTTCTTTTAGGGGTGTCAAATGGGTGGGTTGGGTTGAAATTGGAGATATTAAAATGGGTTGAGATAGAAATCGGGTTGGGTCTTGACCCCCCCAAGTTTACTTTGGGCTCAAATGAGTTGGGTTCAAATGGGCTAAAAGACCCAATTTGACCTGATTAATCTCAATAATTTTAACATAGTGATATTTAACTTTTATAATCACAATTCGAATTTTCACTCAAGATTTTATTTTTTAAAAGTAACAAATGGATAGATAAATCCTAAAGATGTTAAGTAGATAATAATTCATACCTTTAATATAGGAACATATCTTAGTAAAGAGTTTTAAAATGAATTGAAATTGGAGATTGAATTGGGCTCAATTGAGGTTTCTCTTAAAATGGGTTAGGCTTGAATGAGTTGAGATTGAACCCAATTCTAATTATCTTGAGCCCAACCCTCAAAATTCTGGACGAATTGGGCAGGTTACCTATGTTTGGGTTCATTTTTGACACCCCTAATTTATTTTCAAGCTATCTGCTTCATTTACCATTAATTTACTGATTGTTTTTCTTTTTAACTAATTTGACCATTTGAATGTCTATCCTTTTTATCATTGACAAATGTTAAAGTTATATATTAAAATTGGCCAATAAAAAATCTCTCCGTCGGTTTTTGAGGCCTTCCCATTTTAAAATACAGAAATTTAATTTAAATTCAGATTTTTGTATGTTAAAATTGGCCGATGAAGAAATTACTGTCGATTTCCAAGGTCTCCCATGTTAATAAAACGGGTTTTTATTTTTAAGTTATTATTTTATTTATTCATTTTTATATTTATTTATTACTAACACTTTTGTTAAGTGTCTTTAGAGGTACCCGGAGTTGCTTCTGATAAACGCTATCAACGATACTTCATCCAATACTAAGCATCAACAATCGTTTAATAGTATATAACCCAACCAAGGGTTGGGGTCGAGTCCCAAGGGAGTAGTTTTTCCTTCAAATTCAAAAATGAAACTTTGACACAATCTCTTCAATGTTATACTTGTTATGCCATCAAGGTTATGGTTATATTTAGCAAATTTCAATCCAACTTCACAAATAAACACGAATTGAACAAAATACTAGAGTAGAACTTGGGGAATTGACCAGCCAATTGTCGAATTTTACTTTAGAGGGTGAATGTTGATACTAACAGTAGGTTATTTTGTTGTGGGTAGGTCGGGCCATATATAAGATAACTTTCTCTCGAACAATTACCTTTTCTAAGACGAATTCTCTCGAACTTCATCACTGATCAGAAGATGCCCAGCCCTTTGTCCTCATCAAATCCACTCTCTCGAGCTAGATACAAAGGATAGATCTCGGATTTCACTCTCTCGAGCTAAAATCCAAGTAACCCACTACTAAGGATGCTAAGATTGCTACTTTGGTTCTATGCTTCTCTCTCGAGTAAGCTCACAACGCCGAATCAATTACACTAAAAATGCAAACCAACTTCGAAACGCAGTAACAATTCAGACCCACTTCAAATTAACCTCCCTATTTGCATTTCAATAATACCCACTTCGCAAAACTTCCACAATTGGCTTCATAGTCAAAACCACAAGAGAAGGGTTTTAGACACTCATATTAAAAGTAAAAAAATTAACAATCATTCTTCTTCCCATAAGTGAATACAGAAATGAGAATTTTATGAAGAAATCAACTAAAAATCTTCTTGATTACAAAATCTCTAAGAATATTAAGATAAAAATCCCTCTCCAGAGCATTTGGTGGTATCCTCTCTCTAATTGGTTTGCTCCCTCGTGAATGAATATCCACTCTCCTTTCCAAAAATCAATTTAAATAAGTCTAATGTGTGACTGTTACAGACCATACGGCGAGGTTAGTCGGATGTCGCTGATAGGTCGGCAACACACCGATTGTTCTTTATCTCACCTTCATTTTTCACTCTTTCTTGGTGCGGCTACTGTAACTTTAGGCGATCCAGATCGGGATCGCTGAACACTTCTGTGAATCGCCTTTTGTCTATTATTTCTCTCATCAGTGTGTGTTCAGATCTTCTTCAGCAATCTTTGGCGACCTAATTGTCCTTCACCGAATAGATCGGCGACACGCCAACTGGATCTGCTGCTCACCGAAATTAACCTGAGTTTAGCTTCGACATTCTGTAACTTTGGGCGGTATCATGGCTGTTCGGCGAATCGTCGAATGCTCTTTTCTATCGCCAACGTGATCATCTCTTCCAGGGCTTGGCACAATAGAATATTTAGGCGAGACCATGGTCATTCGGCGACTCGCCCAATGGTTTAGGCAATCTTCAGGCCTTCTCTTCTTCGTTCTTTCAACTGCCTTGTTCCTTTTTGCTCCATAGTGTCCATGCTTTGTCCCTAAGTTCAAATGTCTGAAATTCAAGTATTTACATCAGTTATTGAGACAAAATGCACATTTAAGGACACTGATTCTATTAAAATCAAGCCCTAAATGAGTCCAAATTGTGGACTCATCAACACCCCCAACATACACTTTTGCTTGTCCTTAAGTAAAACTCAAGTTCGGTAGTTCAAAAAGGATGCATCAAGCAGTGCTACACAAGATTCAACCATGAATGCACACAAAAAGATTCAACTTTCTTATGCAAGGAACAAATGTGCACTCAAAGTTTCAAATTGTGACTCACCAATATCAAAGAATTCCAAGCTCACAATACTTGCTTCAAATGCAAGTTCAAGCTCAACTAAAGTGTTCAAATTCCCTCACACAAAGAATGATTCCATATTCACATAATGGTTCACAATTTAAAGCTTCGAAATCAAATGCAACGCTCGCACTCACAAAGATGAACCCAATGCATTATTTCACCCATAGGTTTGCCCGTATTTTCCAATCGATACTTGTTTCAGCTCACTCAAGATCACAAAGGTCTTTTCAAGGCTTGTAATGGGGTTAAGTGCAAAGGTATGGTTATTTAGGCTCAATGGATATAGTCCTCATGAAATGTGGTGTGAACAACACTTCCCTTTCCTTTTCTTCATCATTTTCATTCGTGCTCACAAGTCATCTCATTATTCACTTTCCATGGATCATTGGAAACCCCATTTTTATTTTTATTTTTATTTTTTAAAGGGGTTCCATTTTTCTTTTTACCAATACCATGGGTAGAAGGGATTTTCTTGCACCACTCCTTGATGTTTCTTCTCTTTTTACCATACCCTCAACTTAGGCTTTTGGCCTAAGTTGGTTATTCAAACAAACCACAAATCATGAGGATTATGGGTAATGGGTCAAGAAAGGTCATGTTTTTATCAAGCTTCTTCCAAGAAAAGGTTAAGGCTCAAAATGTATTTAAAAGAGGTTCACACACTCACAGGGTAGGCCACAAAAGAGGTATATGTCAAATTGGTTCACACTATTTAAAGTTGGTTAGAGAGCGGACAATTATCGAAATTAACATGAAATATGAATAATAAAAAGTATCAAAAAATGAAAGCAAATTAGTGTGTTAATAAGTAAAGCAGGGTAACAAGAAATCTTCACTAAATGACCAGATGGAGATGGAGTGAAATGGTCGCTGAGTGGTTCAGCAATGCGCCGAATGTTCTTCAGGTCGCCCTTAGTTCCATTATACTGCACTCCCAGAGAAGGCAGATTGGTAGTGGATCGCCGAACACCTCGGCGATCCGCATAATAAACTTAAAGCATCATCGGTCGATCCTTGAGGAATGTTGTTCGCTTTGATTAGAAAGGGCGAGGAAAATCGGGTCGCCTAAACACATCGGCGAGACGCCGACTGGTGAAGGTATCCCGTCGAATTTTCCAGAGTCTTAGTCACATTCTTTAGATCCACATCGGCGAACCAAGTTGTGCTCGCCGAAATAGTTCGGCGACTCGCCAAGAAGACTTTTGTCTCGCTCATGATCCCTACTCCTGCAAAATCAACACACACATTATTTAAAACACTAACACTTGGGTTGCCTCCCAAGAAACGCCTTATTTAACGTCGTGGCACGACGTGGAAATGCTCTCAAGCATCTTCTAGGTACACCACCTCAATCAAAGAAATCTCGTGGCATTCTCCAAAGTATAATTTTAAGCGTTGCTCATTCACCTTAAATGTAGGTACCTCTTGACCCTTAACTTCTATGGCACCATTGGTGAATACTCTTGTCACTCTAAATGGTCCTGACCATTTGGACTTGAGCTTTCCTGGAAAGAGTCTAAGTCGGGAATTGTATAGTAACACCCAGTCTCCCACTCTAAACTCCCTCTTAAGAATTTTAGCATCACGCTATTTCTTCATAATTTCCTTGTACAGTGTTGAACTTTCTTAAGCTCTAAATTTGAATTCATCCAATTCGTTTAACTGCTTCACTCTCCCCCTTGAGGTCTTTGTCCAGTCCAGATTTAAAGCTTTCAATGCCCACAACGCTTTGTGTTCCAACTCGACGGGTAGATGGCAAGATTTACCAAAAACTAGTTGATACGGAGACATCCCAATAGGAGTTTTGTATGCGGTGTGATACGCCCACAGTGCGTCATCCAACTTTCGAGACCAATCAGTCCTTTTGCATTCACTGTCTTAGCCAAAATGCTTTTGATCTCCCGGTTTGACACTTCAACTTGGCCACTTGTTTGGGGATGATACGGTGTTGCTACTTTGTGCTTCACCCCATACTTACTCAATGCAGCTGAGAACCATTTATTACAAAAGTGTGATCCTCCATCGCTAATAATGGCTCGCGGAGTCCCAAACCTTGCAATAATGTAGCGCTTCAAGAATTGAACAACACTTTCTCCTTCATTGTTTGGAAGAGCTACAGCCTCTACCCATTTAGAAACATAATCCACAGCCACCAAGATATATTTATTGCCAAATGAGCTCGCAAATGGACCCATAAAATCGATTCCCCAAACATCAAATAGTTCCACTTCCAACATTGGCGTCAGAGGCAACTCGTGCCTTTTGGACACTCCACCTTGCTTTTGACATTGCATGCACTTCTTTACAAACTCATGAGCATATTTATATAGAGACGGCCTGTAGTACCCACTTTGCAGAACTTTAGTTGTTGTTCGTACACAACTGTGATGACCTCCAACCGGCGAAGCGCGACAAACATGCAGGATCTCAATAGCTTCTTCTTCCGGAACACATCTTCTAATTATATGGTTAGCACACTCTCTGAATAAATATGGTTCATCCCACAAGTATTTCTTAACATCGAACAAGAACCTCTTTTCTTGGTAGAAGTTCAGTTCGTCTGGCACTACTCCACACACCAAATAATTTGCAAAATCAGCATACCAAGGGGGTTGTGTGAGGGTTACCGCGAATACCTATTCATCGGGAAAAATATCATTTATGTCAATCTCCAGCTCGTCATTCTTCCTGCCTTCTAATCTTGACAAGTGATCGGCCACCTAATTTTCACAACCTCTTCTATCTTTGACCTCAAAGTTGAATTCGTGCAATAAAAGCACTCACCTTATCAATCTCGGTTTGGCGTCTTTCTTTGCCATTAGATAACGCAATACAGCATGATCAGTGTGAATAATCACTTTTGTACCTAGCAAGTATGCTCAAAACTTCTCAAACGCATAAACTACTGCAAGTAACTCTTGTTCGGTAACTGTGTAGTTACATTGAGCACTGTTTAAAGTTTTGCTTGCATAGTAAATGGGATGAAAAAGTTTATTTCATTTTTGTCCCAACACTACGCCTAATGTCATACCGCTTGCATCACACATTACTTCAAATGGCTCTGACCAATCAGGACTAATGATGATTGGAGTGGAAATCAATTTTTCTTTCAGGCATTTGAAAGCTACCATACAAGCATCATCATAGTGGAATTTCACCTCTTTTTCCAAAAGTTTGCATAGAGGAAGTGCAATCTTTGAGAAGTCTTTGATGAACCTCCTATAAAATTTGGCATGTCCCAAAAAACTCCTAACCCCTTTTACTGAAATCGATGGCGATAATTTCTCGATTACTTCAACTTTTGTTTTGTCCACCTCCAGCCCCTTTTGTGATACTTTGTTACCAAGCACAATTCCTTCTTTAACCATGAAATGACACTTTTCCCAATTTAGTACTAAATTGGTCTCAACACATCTTTGGAGAACTTGTCCCAAGTGCTCTAAGCATTCTGCAAATGTGTCACCCACAACTGAAAAATCATCCATAAATACTTACATTGAGTCTTCCACCATGTCCGTAAAGATGGATAGCATGCAACATTGGAACATAGCCGAAGCATTACACAATCCGAATGGCATTCGTTTGAAGGAGAAAGTACCATATGGGCAGGTAAAGGTTGTTTCTCTTGATCCTCCGGAGCAATGGAGATTTGGTTATAGCCAGAATACCCATCCAAAAAGCAATACCACCCTCTCTCGGATAGTCGGTCGAGCATTTGATCCATAAAGTGCATGGGGAAATGATCCTTTTCAGTCCATGAATTTAGCTTCTGATAGTCCATACAAACTCTCCAACCTGTCATCGGTCGCATAGATACAAGCTTCCCCTTGTCATTAGGGACAACCGTGACTCCTCCCTTTTTTGGTACACATTGCACCGGACTGACCCATTTGCTATATGCAATAGGGTAGATAACTCTTGCGTCCAACCACTTTATTATTTCCTTTTTCACCACTTCTTGCATTGGCGGGTTTAATCTTCGTTGATGTTCTACACTCGATTTACAATCACTATCAAGCTGAATTTTGTGAGTGCATATGCCGAAAGGAATGCCCACTATATCAGCAATAGTCCAACCGATGGCTTTTATATGCCCTTTCAGTACTTCAAGGAGCAATTTTATTTGCCAATCAAGTAAATCGGCTACAATAATCACCGCCAAGGTGTTATTTGCACCTAAGAAAGCATACTGGAGGTCAGAGGGTAATACCTTCAGCTCGAGATTTGGTGGTTCTTCGGTTGATGGTTTGGCGGGAGGGCTCTCTCAGTTTTTTAAGTCGATGTCCAATTTTATTGGAGTCTTTGTAAATCCCCCCATGCTCGAAAATGCGGCTACCACTTCATCCTAGCCTTGAACCTCAAACTCTTCATCGTTAGCTAACACAACCTCAAGTGGTTCTTTGTTGCACATCAAATGGCTCACACTAGCCACTGCCTCATCAATCATATCATCAGTTGAAATTACATGGATGTCACTCGGGTGTTTCATTGATTTGCACACATCAAAGGTGACTTCATCTTTATTAACCAAAAATTTCAGCTCCCCACTCTCAACATCCACCAACGTTCTCCCAGTTTCCAAGAATAGCCTCCCCAAGATAATAGGAATTTCGGCATCTATGTCACAGTTGAGTACGACAAAATCGGCCAAAAAAATGAATCGGTCAACCTTAACCAAAATGTCATAAAGTATTCCCACTGGATGTTTGATCGATCTGTCAGCCATCAAGAATCTCATAGTTGTAGCCTACAGTTCACCCAACCCGAGTTGTTTATAAATAACATAAGGCATTAGATTAATACTTGCTCCCAGATTGCATAAGGCTTTTGCAAACTTTAGCATGCCTATAGTACATGGGATGGTGAATGCTCCAGGATCATTTTTCTTTTCGATCAGCTCCTTCGTCACAATTGCACTACAACTGTGAGAGACTTCGATCGTCTCAAAATCCAAGCTTCTTTTTTTTGTGACTAACTCTTTCATGAATTTGGCGTAACCCGGCATTTCCAACAATGCTTCAACTAGAGGAAGATTAATCAATAAGGTCTTGAATACTGATAGAAACTTCTTGAACTTCTCATCCTCATTCTTTTTTTTTAGGCGTTGAGGAAATGGAAGAGATATTTTAGGTAAAGGCTGATTGGCTTTTAGGCATGGCTTGTGCTTTTCCTCCTCACTTTGCGACTCCTTTGTAATGTCTTGAGGAATGGTTATCTCTTCTTCCTCTATATATTTGCCTTCATTCCATGTGTGCTCTTATTCGTTACTCATCACATCACATGTTACTTCTTTTTCGCTCCGAGTGACAACGGCCAGTCCTTTATCTTCATCATCTGTCACCATATTTTGTTTCAATTTTATTGAAAGTAAACTCAATTGACCTTCAAGGACTTTGATTGCATCTGCGTGCAAGTTTACTTTATTGTTCAAGGATGAGAAGTCGGTTTTCATCCCTTTCAATAAATCATCTGGGCCTTCAACTTTATCAAGAATGCATGAAAGCAAATCATTCACGTGGGGACTACCTGTACCTCCCTTTGATTTTGGGCTCTCACTTGAGTGGGTGTGGTTTTCTTCATATTCATCCTCTCTTCTCCAATACTTATTTTTCTCGGAAAAATCTTGGTGGCATCTCTTTTGCTCAACTTCCTTACGATGGTTCCAACCTTGATTTCCACCTCGTTGTAAATAGCATGGGTAGAAACCTTCCTCACTTCTTCTGGAGTTCCAACCTTGATTCTCCCCAAGCTTTGAATAGCTAGAGGATGAACCCTCCTCAACTCTGAACACTCCACAAGTTCCTTTCATGTGTTCCTGTAGAACCTCCATTTGGGTCAACATCTTCTTGATATTTTCATCCCTCTCTTTCTTTTTATCCAGTTGCTTTTATGTTAATCTAAAATGAAATGGAGAGACTTGATTCTCTTTGGTGTACCACGCTTGGTTTATTCTAGTTATGTCATCTAGAAGAAACGAGGCTACCTCAAACGATTGCAACATTATTCCTCCTCGTACCAACTGATCAGTCACTCATTTATTAACTGAATCGAGGCTCCGGTAGAAATATTGAAGTAACACATTGTTTGGCAGCCCATGAGTTGGGCATTTAAATAGGAGCTTCTTGAATCTCACCAATGTTTCATGGAGCGGTTCCCCCTCCCGTTGCTTGAAACCTTGAATTTCATCTCTAAGTTTCATCATTCTTGATGGAGGAAAGAATCTTGTGTTAAATCCTATAACCAGCTCCTCCCATGATGTGATGGAATCGTTTGGTAACTCGATTAACCACTTATTAGCTTCTCCCTTTAAAGACAAAGGGAATAATCGCAGCCGAATTGACTCTTGTGACACACCTTTGAATGAAAAAGGGTTGCACACCTCTGTGAAGTTTCTCACATGCTCATGTGGGTCTTCGTGATCTAGTCCTCCATATAGTCTTCTCATTTGGAGAAGGTGCAGAGTTGTGCTAGTGACTTCAAACATCACATTCCCATCAGTTTATGGGATGCAAATTGCACCCATTCCACCAGATTGATACGGGTTTTCGACACTATTGATGTCGTCTATACCGTCTCGATGACCTGCTTAACTGCCATTCATCTCTTCCTCACTCATGTCCACTTCTAAGTGGTCCAGCCAAAACTTACACAACATAGACAAAACCAATTCAACTACAGCCAACAAATTTGAGAGTGACAAACCTTCAATCAAAGAATTCTAAGTAGCGCTACTTCCCGGCAGCGGCACCATTTTGATAAATGCTATCAAAGATACTTCATCCAATACTAAGCATCAGCGATTGTTTAATAGTAATATAACCCAACAAAGGGTTGGGGTCGAGTCCCAAGGGAGTAGTTTTTCCTTCAAATTCAAAAATAAAACTTTGACACAATCTCTTCAATGTTATACTTGTTATGCTTTCAAGGTTATGGTTATATTTAGCAAATTTCAATCCAACTTCACGAATAAACACGAATTGAACAAATACTAGAGTATGACTTGGGGAATTGACCAGCCAATTGTCGAATTTTACTTTAGAGGGTGAACGTTGATACTAGCAGTAGATTATTTTGTTGTGGGTAGGTCGGGCCATATATAAGATAACTTTCTCTCGAACAATTACCTTTTCTATGATGAATTCTCTTGAACTTCATCACTGATTGAAAGATGCCTATTCCTTTGTCCTCATCAAATCCACTCTCTCGAGCTGGATACAAAGGATAGATCTCGGATTTCACTCTCTCGAGCTGAAATCTGGGTAACCCACTACTAAGGATGCTAAGATTGCTACTTTGTTTATGTGCTTCTCTCTCGAGCAAGCTCACAACGCGGAATCAATTATACTAAATATGCAAAACAACTTCGAAACGCAGTAACAATTCAGACCCACTTCAAATTAACCTCCCTCTTTGCATTTCAACAATACCCACTACGCAAAACTTCAACAA
Source organism: Solanum acaule (assembly GCA_036250505.1). Taxonomy (NCBI): domain Eukaryota; kingdom Viridiplantae; phylum Streptophyta; class Magnoliopsida; order Solanales; family Solanaceae; genus Solanum; species Solanum acaule. The sequence continues at coordinate 17,697 of JAJOOR010021240.1, read as the reverse complement.
TTGGCTTCATAGTCAAAACCACAAGAGAAGGGTTTTATCCACTCATATTAAAAGTAGAAAAATTAACAACCATTCTTCTTCCCATAAGTGAATACAAAAATGAGAATTTTTATGGTGAAATCAACTAAAAATATTCTTGATTACAAAATCTCTAAGAATATTAAGATAAAAATTCCTCTCCAGAGCCTTTGGTGGTATCCTCTCTCTAATTGGTTTGTTCCATAGTGAATGAATATCCACTCTCTTTTCCAAAAATCAATTTAAATAAGTCTAATGTGTGACTATTACAGACCATTCGGTGAGGTTAGTCGAATGTCACTGATAGGTCGGCGACGCGCCGATTGTTCTTTATCTCGCCTTCATTTTTCACTATTTCTTAGTTTGGCTACTGTAACTTTAGGTGATCCAAATTGAGATCGCCGAACACTTTCGCGAAACACCTTTTGTCTATTATTTCGCTCATCAGCGTGTGTTCAGATCTTCTTCAGTAATCTTTGGCGACCTGGTTGTCCTTCGCCAAATAGATGGGTGACACGCCAACTGGATCTGCAGCTCGCCGAAATTAACCTGAGTTTAGCTCTGGCATTTTGTTACTTTGGGCGGTATCATGGCTGCTCGGCGAACCGCCGAATGCTCTTTTCTATCGCCAACGTGATCATCTCTTCCAGGGCTTGGCACAATAGAATATTTAGGCGAGACCATGGTTATTCAGCGACTCGCCCAATGGTTTAGGCGATCTTCAGGCCTTCTCTTCTTCGTTCTTTCAGTTGTCTTGTTCGTTTTTGCTCCATAGTGTCCATGCTTTGTCCCCAAGTTCAAATGTCTAAAATTCAAGTATTTACATCAGTTATTGAGACAAAATGCACATTTAAAGATACTGATTCTATTAAAATCAAGCCCTAAATGAGTCCAAATTGTGGACTCATCAGCTTCCCATTGAAGCTATTCGAATGAAGTTCGAACAATATTTTTCGATTCACTATTGTATATTATTGAAATTAGGCAAACTTAGGTCGTTTCTCGTATTATTGTTTTATTTTACTATTTGTGTATATTGCATGTTTATTATACTTTTTTATTTGTTTTTATCTCCTTCTCAATTTGAAAAAATGAGTTCAGTCGGAACCCACAATTATGAATTTCGAAGGATGTCTAACAACTTTCCTTCGGAATAACTTGAACCCCTTACCTAGAATCCTTTGGTTTCATAGACATTTTTTTATTAATTAATTGATTGGTTTTCTAGTTTTTCTAAATTAGGTGGCGACTCCCTTTAAACCCTTTTTAAAATTGTTTATTATTTTTTGAGTCACCACGACGTTTCTCCTTATTTGAATAAAGTAGAGATGTAAATAGGGATCATTTCAAATAGTACAAGTGTTTTCACAAAGAGCAGTTGAACTTGAGAATGATAAGGGAACAAAGTTCAAGATGAACGACCAAAGGATAAAACTCTACATGGGACAACCGGAGGAAGTCAAAGAGGTGTTTGAAGAATGGTATATTGATGAAGTATGAGTAATGAAGGGGTCTGCGTCGTGCCACGACATTAAATCATACATTGCTTGGGAGGAAACCCAAAATGTTTAGTTTGGATATTTTTGGAGTTTTCTCTTTGAATTTTTTGTTTTTAGACTAGTATAACTTAGGGTCCGTATCAAAGTAGTGTCAAGAAAATGTAAAAAGGAAGGTCTAATGTTTGCTACATGTGCAGGAAAGAAAGCAAAATCTGAAAAAATTTGAAGTGCAGAGGGTCCTACGTGTCGTGGGAATTCATATGGACCTTAGGCCATGTTCGTAGAACCTTGGTAAATAAAAATCATTAAGGACTTGTTCTACGGGTCCCATCTGTTATACCTCGTTTTAACTCGAGATCCAAATAGTGTCAAACATATTGGTGATTCTTAATGCTATTTTAAAGAGTCACCACCTAATTATGTTAAAGGTGATTTAGAACACCTATTTTACTAAAGTTATGTTAAATTAACTCTATATTAAGGTCTATTTAACCTTGTGCGATTCTAGGTAAAGGTTATAATTTATCCTAAATAGAAGGGGTAAGGCATCCTTTAAGATCGATTATAAACGGTTAACCGGCCAAACTTAGGTTAATTAACTAAAACTAAATAAATAAGAGGGGTAGAAAATAAAAAAAAATCAAAGAGTTGAATTAAAAAACATCATTTTTTTGTTAATCTCGAAAATTCTTTTGCATTTTTGCAGTAGAAAAGTGAGGATTAGAAAAATGTGCCACTTTCTTAAAACACTTACATTAGTCCATAATCTATGACTAAGCAAATAAAATAAGAATCTGATCACTTTGTTCACTTATTAGCAAGTCTAGTTTGAAAACCAGTTTTGAAACACATTTTGAAAAGAATTAACAACTTTCAACAAAGTTAAATATTGAAAGCTCTTTTAAGATATTTTTAAATTAAAAAAAATTCAGTGCAAGAAGCAAAGCAATTTTAACAAAGAAAATTAAAATGCCTAAAGTATACATTTGTTACAGTTAAAAGATTTTTTTTAAAAATAACTGAAATATAAGAACTAAGAAAAACTTAAAATAGTTAACTATTAACAAAAAAAGATATTTAAACCCAAGAAAAGCAAATAAGCAATCAAAGAGCAATAACAAAAAGAAAAAGAAAAAAGAAACGTCACATAATACATGTTCACAAATCACAAATATCAGTAAAAGCAAACATAATAGAAATGACTAAAATTAGAAAGGTGTGATTTCCAGATTTTCTTGCTTCGGGATGAGTCTCGAGGAAGCAAGAGGCGCAAGGTGAAAGAGATGATGCACATTTTCAAATCTAGAAGTGGTAATGAGTCCCGCAATGAGACTTCTTGCACAGTGAGAGTCTTTTATGAAGACTCCAATTATTAGCTCAGAAAGTGTTCATGCAAATAAAGAAAGAGTAAAGAGAGATTAGTAAGACGAATCAACTTTAAACAAAGTTTTAAATATGTTAGATATAGAACTAAGTAAAATCATGGAGCAAAGATACTATCCAAAACAAGAAATATGCAAACATTGTATAAAACATTCATTTGCAATTGAAGATTTTCAAACCAAACTAAAGAGGCTAATCCACACTACACATCTTTAAACAATAAGATAAACTCAAGTTCCAAACACGTTTAAGCTAAGCAATAATGGAACTAATAAGGGACACTTAAGCCATATATAACCTTCAGATTTATACATACTTCTGCTATCACTAAAAAAGAAGAAAATTTACACATTAAATTCAACCAACAAAAGAGTATAGAACTTAAACTCATACTTGTGTACTTATAAAAAAGCTTCAACCGATGCCTACAATCATTGTTGTTCTTTTACATTGCCAAAAGAGAACTCTTCTAACAGATCAAGAAAGAAACGAAAAAAACATATAGAATAGAGATAAAGAATGAAGCTACAGAGAATGTTTAGGATCATTGATTTGCTTGCATATTTTTTTTAGAGAAAAATACATGATTTTGCATAGCATTTCTAACTAAGCAATTTGCATTAAGAACACATAATATGCATATATGAACTAAAAATTTTGTATCACATAAAGATACCAAATGAACATCAACTTAGAAGGAAGAAGTAAAATAAATAAATAAATTGCTTCCCTGCAAATTTGTAATTTTAACATGAATCATTCTTCAAGTGTGTGTTGTCTAAAATATGAAGGGAACACGACTTCAAATCTAAAATACATTTTTAACGTTTACTTTCATCATTATAACTAAACTAAGCAGAAATCAATCTCAACACACAACTTCTTAGAACACACATATTATTTTACCACAGGGACAAAACAGAGAAAAAAGAGGCGAAAATCACTTGTTGCAGGCCAGTGAAATTGGGTGCTTTGGTCGAAGGTCTATGCTTGAACATGAAAAACAAGATTAAGTGAATTCAAATATGAAAATCACAATAGAAAGATAAAAAAAAAAGTTCAAGAGTGAGGTGCGGTTGTTTCCCCAAAATGTTTTCGTTCCCCCTTTTATGGACTGGATTCCAAATGCTAGAATTTATAATAGCAGAAAACTAGGGTTTGAATTTTGATATTCAAAAAGAAATCAAAAGAAATAGTAGAAGGAGTCATGGATTGGATTCCGATTTTTCGTCCCACTCAAAAACTCTTCTGATTCTTTGATAATGACTATTCTTAAAAGGGCATAGCTTGGTCTTGATTGTCTTAAAGTTCAAATGCGAGAATCGAATCAAGGAAAAAGGGTAGGAGCTTCTGAAAAGATGCTAAGAGTTGTACAAGATTGGAGATACAAATATTTGTACGCAAGAAAGAGAAGTTGAAATCTGGTAAAAAATGGAAAAGGGGAGTGAAGGGACGCAGTGCTGAAAAGAAGGGTTAAAAGAGGTAGCATTGGACTTAAATTTTTACATGGACTAGACTACTGGATTGTTATTGTTATTTGTTGGGATGGAAAAATGGATCTTTATTGGACTCTTGGTCGTTTCATTTCTTCCTTTTATATTATCTTGGGATTCTAACCTAATAAATAATACAATATATAGTATGATATGATGACAACTAAAAATTTACAAAACAAAAATATTATTACCACAACTTTACGCTAATGAAAAATATAGATACAAGAATATGAATTTATAATTAATATGATAAATACGAAACTTGAAATAAGATGTGGACAATTGATTATTTAAGAAAAGAGATGTAACAACTGATAATATAAATTTTAATAATAAAACATACAATTTTGGTAGTAATTATAGAATTGTGACATAATGATAACAATAGTAATGAAAAATAGTTGTTGTAGTAAGAATAGTTATGAAAAAAAAATTGATACATTATTAATTTAGAAGCTCGAAAATAATAAATTAAAAGAAATTGAGGGTCAAAATTGGGTGTTAAAAACATCTATGAGTCATAATTTAATCAACAAACCGTAGATGATCACTGTAGAATTTAAGTCCAATACCGCTGCAGCTTTAGGTCTACGAGTGCACAATACGAGTCATAGAAGTTTCTATGGTTTGTAGTCTGTACTCATATACTCTAGGTATGTTTCTAAATTTTACTAATTGTTGAGTCAAACTATGAAAGACTTCTACACCAAGTAGGAATTTCTATGGTCCGTAGATGGGATTTCATCGAACATAGTCTAATTAAATCAACAAACCCAACCACGATCCCTTAACATAAACGTCCAAAATTTAAATTCATCTGCCCATTCCCACATTCATCTCCCCAAAATCAACCGTTACAACCCTCTAATTTCTTACCTTCTCATCAACCCACTCTTAGATGACCACCACAAACCCATTTTCTTCTTCTTCTTCTTCCCCATTTCTTTCCTTTCTCCCTTGTCTAACCCCAAAAAATTCCAATTTCAATAAATCAAAAAGTCGCAAGTCACAGGTAGTACGTGTTAAGGAATTTGAGTCATCTCAAATCGAACACACTCACACAACTTCAACTTCAATCTAAAAGGTATAAATTTCACCCATACTTGATTCAATTCGGTTGATGTTTAAAGTTGAAACTTGACCTGGGGTTGTGATGTTGTTATTGGTGAGTTAATCATGTAAATCAAACCTTGGGATGATGGTATTGTGAGTATTTTTTATTGGTTGCACATGTGTCATAGACTTTGAATAAATTAAATTGAATTAAAACTTGACCTAGGGTTAAATGTTAGTCTAATTCTTATGAAAACCCAAGGGATGATGATTAATTGTTTGGTTGTTAATATGAATGTGAATTATTAAAAGCATGATTAGGTTGGGACTAGTAGAATTTAAGATGTTAACTTGTTTGGGTGGAATGGCACACTGATCTTGGTTTTTGAGACCTATGAGGGTCTTCTACAGACCGTAGAAATTTCTATGATTCGTAATTGCCCTCGTAGACAAGCATAACAGGGCAATGTTACCCATTTCCCACCAAGAGTTGTATGAATTCTATCTACAGGTTATAGGAACTTCTATGGACCGTAGATAGGAATCGTTCAAGCACCGACATATTTAAGGATCTAATATAGGGACTATGAAGCATGTCTATGATTCGTATAAATTTCTAAAAGGTACAAACTAGTAGCCTAAGTTAGGAACTACGGGTTTTCAATTTTCCTACTTTTCTTTTAGCATTTCTAAGGTACTAACAAGTCTTCCACATGTACAATTCCACTAAAAGGAAATCTGAGGAGAGGGGGTAAGTCCACCGCACCTTCAAACCATGGTGGGGTTGTTTCTAAATATTAGTTGAGGGACGAGACCTCTAAGGATGAACAAAGTGTTCTGAATATAATCCTGGTGTGGGAAAGGACTCACCCAAATAAATCTGAACCACAAGGAAACACACCAAACAACTAGAGGTGATTCCAAATGCGGTCGTCATAGTCGGACCCCCACTAGGATCAGTTCTCTAGTCTGAAGAGGGAGCTAAAGCTTCTATCTAGGAGGTTACTTCATAGGCAGGGTCGGCATCCAGCTCGTAGTTTGAGTCAGGATTTGGATCAAAATTTAGTTCAGAGTCTAATTATGACTTTTCTTAGTTCAGTGACAAAGATGATGCACCACCTACTAGACCTTCTAAGCCATTTTGAGTTGTTGGCGAGCTAAACTGATGGTGCGTTATGGGCATGTTCGATATCTATTTAGCTGTCATCAGCCAAAATGTGCAGCAAAACAGCGCTCGGCATATCACGAAAGAGCCACGAGTACTTACCGGGAGTCTTCACAACACACCGGCTATACATAAATTATTCAAGTGGCACAGGTATGAGTGGATGGCTAACCCACTGGGAAAATGTAGTTCTATTACAGTTCGGGAGTTTTATACCTCATATGCGGCAACGCTGAAGAATACCTTATCGCCGAAATCCAAAGATCTAGCTCAGCCCCCACTTCTAATCACTTTGCTACAAGACATTTTCATATATTAGTCTGAGTGCACAGTCTGTCATTTTATTTATGGCCCACCACATAAGTAGCCCATCTCTGTTGTGGAGTTTGACTACCAGATGAAGTTAGTTTGGAACAAAGCAACCATGAGGGGTGTGACCCAGAAAGAGGACTTGTTGAGATCGGTAGTCGGGTATATTGTTGATCATGGTGTTGAAGGTGATTGGGTTTGTGATTTTTCGGCCCCTATCAAGAAGGCTTCCTTTAATTTTGCTGCAAAGTTTTGGTGGTCCATTATCTATGTCTGACTACCTCTTACTATGAAGGACAGTTATTTGACATTGGAACAGGCTGAGAATAGGCATGCATGATGGCTCAGTATGAGATTGAATTCGCCTACATCCTTATTGTTGAGATCCATGAGAGAGCATTTAGGAAGACTACTACTCTTCCATTCCAGTACCTAATCTTCCGCATGTGCAGAGAGGTTACAATCCCACTAATTATGATGGATGTATTAGTTGAGGTAATAAGATCGTGGACGTCGTACTGATTTGAGATGAGGCTAACCCATCTACATCGAGGCGTGGCATCCAGTTTGACATGCCGGCTATGAGTGAGGGACCTACACAAGATCATCTTGTAGATGGAGATATTCTAAACACCACTACTGAGCCTATTCGGACTACCCCTCCACCTACATTCACACTGGACGATAGCACACCACATGTTTCTACTATATCCAGTCTATGCACTGTGCTTGTCGCCAAACTTTAGCAATTAGAAACTCAGATGGCTCAATTGTGGCACCACCTTCGACCCTGTCTTCAGATTTTTGTTGAGAAGTTTGAGATGAGGATGAATATTGTGAAAATGGAGCATACTTAGGCTACCCAATAAATGATAGATGGAATTTGAGTTTCAGATGTTAGTCGACCCCAGTCTACACCAAGTACAGATTATGAGGGAATTCGTACAGAGTTGGGTAGACTCTGAACTGTTGTTGATGCAATAGCTGCTACATCTTTCGCTGCACCACTTGTTCCTTCAACCGTAAAGGATGGCAATGAGGTATTATTGGCATTATTTGGCGAGGCAGACACTACTCATGCAATAGGGAAATGCACGCAGGCTGAGGCTGGTATTGACAAGGATGTGGAGGAGTGCACGATAAAAAAAGAGCGGCGTGAAATTGAGGCGGCTCAGCAATAATCTAGATTTGATGAAGAGTTTAGATTAGAGAGAGTCCGGTAGCAAGTAGTCAAAGCATCGGCATGGGGAGAACTACTGATGGTGCCTCTCATATTGTTCTAGAGAACGTTACTGATGGTGTCACATAGGTTTCTAGGGAGGCACATATTGATGCACAGTGGTCCCCACCAGTGGACCCACATGCCTCTCTCTAGTTCTTCGTGCTTAAGCGCCACAAGTTTATCTTCACCTTTCGATTCCTTATTTTTAGTGCATTTGGGAAATTGCACAAAATTTAATGTAAGGGTGGGGTGAATCTGTTTAGAGTGTAAAAGGTGAAGTCTGAATAGCCCAAGCAGTCGGATCATGCCTTAGGGTTTTCTTGCCTGTGTTCTTTTTCCCCCAATGACTATTTTATTTGTTGTTGAATTGGCATGTGTAGGATGTTGATTGTAAGAGTAGACTAGAAACAAAAGAATGATAGCAGTATTGCATGAAATTGATATCCCTCTAATTTTTTGTGTGGTTTGTGTTATATCTGATTGATAAGTCAACTAGGTAGGATCTTTATATGACATGATCGGACTGATAGGATAACATGACTTAAGGTGAATCATGAACCACATACATTGATAATTTGATAGTGACACGATGTATCATATATGTGTGAGATTATTTGTTCATTCATACCGTATGTGTCAATCTAGAACGTGCCCCGTTAGTCTTGCTAGGATGATTAAACTGCTAATTAGGAAAGGATCATAGTTCGTTGTTGAAATTGAGTCCACTAGGCCTAAAAACAACAAACCAAATGAAAATGCTCCGTTCGATCCAAATTGTTGAGCCTAAATTAGACAATTCTTTTTATTTACCCAATTCACCTTCCCCATGATGATTGTTAACCTTTGTTTTGGCCTTGCTCCCTCCTTGGACATTGTGCACCTCAACTCAGGCTAAAAGCCTAAGTTGAGGGTGGCTACTATAGAGAAAAGCAAGAAAAGAAAGGGGTATAAAAAGAGTTGTGTATTGAGAAAACAAAAAATGATTAAGATTGTGTGGCAGAAAAAAACTAGGAAGATAAAAGAATGAAAAGCTGAAGAAAAGTTGAAACGGAAAAGAAAAGCAACTCAAAGCCACACCTGAGCTTAGATGAAAATATGAGGAGAACAGAAAATAAAGGTGAACATGAATTGGTTGTAAAAGAGAAAAATAGCCATTGTAATGTCATGGAGGACAGATAAGTCACTTAAAATCTAAATACACCACACCTGACCTACATTACAAGCTAAGAGAGTCCTATAATGATCTTAATTTAACGATTTGAGAGTGTAAGTGTAGAAAATAAGGGCAAGCCTATAGTATTGTGCATGTATTGTACTAAATTCAATTGTGAGAGTGAGTGTATAGTGAGACCCCAAACTGGAAATAAATATCGATATTTGTGTGAACAATGGGATTTCTTTGCAGTAAAGGGACAAGTTGCATTGTCGAAAAGTTGGTATCTTGGTAATTGTTATCTGTATATGTGAATGTATCTATTGGAATGTCTATGTCATGAATTTGTTGGCTTGTTGTTGAACTTAATGATTGCACTATGCTAAAAAATGAAAATGGAGGATTATTTATTGGGAAAATGTTATGTGATTGCTTGAGTTCTAAGTTTACTTTTGCATCGTGTCGTTTTGTGTTAGTAGTGTTGCTTGAGAACAAGCAATGATTTTATGTTGAGGGTGTTGATGTACCGCAAATTTACGGTACTTATCATGCTTTAAACTCAGAGTTTTGCATGTGTCTTAACTATTTATTAGAAGATGTGATGGTATTTTACTTGTATTTTGCAGGAAAATGGGTGTTTGACGAATTGAGATGAAAAAGATGAAACAACAGCCTTTTGGAGTTTTGATGACTCCACCTACGAGCCATAGAATTTTCTACGAGCCGTAAGAATGAGTCATATACTTGAGCACTGATTTTTGGAGCTAAGTATGATACTACGAGTAGGAACTTTTACGAGTCCTAGATACAAGTCATAGAAAAGATCAGAGATTTTGAGCTCCAATACTTGAACTACGATATGCAAATATGGGTCATGCAAAGTTCTACGGGTTGTAGAACATACCCATAGAAAATTCCAGAAGTTAAAGTGAAGATGATGTTTTGACGCAAGGTCTCTACGAGCCGTAGGAATTCCTATGATTTGTACCAAACCGTAGAAGTGACTGTCGAACCCAAATTTTCCTATATTTCCTTTTTCTAATTTCTTTCGGATTATATGTCTATAAATAGCCGTTTAATTCTTGTTTTTTAGTGTTAGACAATTTGATACTTCATTTTTGGCTTTGAGAATTATTTTGGTGAACAATTTGTACAATTTAATTCATGAAGCATTGGCTTATAATATAGCTTTTGTTCGTCAATTCACGATTCCGGATTTCAATTACTCTAATTGGAAGTTCAAGATTTATTTCAACAAACTTATTATGAATTGTAATAACTCAAGTGAGTAGCCTAATCCACAACTAGGGTTGTGGGAACCATGAGGAATTAACAACATATACCTAATAATTAATAATTCTTGAATAGTATTTATGCATGTATTGTTAATATCTTTGTTTTAATTACATTTTAACGGTGGCCAATGTTAGAACCCACCTTAGTCCTACTTGTCTAACCAAGGAAGTAATAAATGGGAAGAGAGATTAAACAACGAAGATTTAGCGACTACAATTGTTATCTAATAACTTAAACCACCTTTGTGAGAGTTGATCTAGGGTCAAGGGTAAGGGTTGGTAAAGCACATACCTATGGACCGATCAAGTTGCGTGGTGAAATTCCCTATTTGGACGGCCAATCACTTAGGAGATACATAACTTACCGACTTTGCATGTTGAACACTACACAAGGTTACTACTATAAGGTTTACTGCGTTAAGGACTCTTGGAGAACACATATACCCTAGTTTTATCTTTTACTGATTCTACAAAATATTTAATCATGTTTACTTGGTTACTTGATTGCGAATTCAATCAATTAAACTTTTATTTTACAAACCCCTCATTATACATAAATAATCAGACAGAGTACAATTAACAACCAATTAGCCTAAGTCTAGACCACATTTCTTGTGGGATCGACCCTAACTTCTATTAGGTTCTTTATTTGAACAATTACCACTTATACTTCTTTAGGAAAGTTTAATTTGGGTGTATCAGTAAGGAAACTCTGCTAAGGGAAAATGTTGATCCCATCTAGCACCTAAATCATTCACACAAGCTCAGAGCATATCCTCCTACACTTGAATCGTCTTCTCGGACTAACCATCTGCCTGATGGTGTAAAGTAGTACTACTATCTAACTCAGTACCCAAACCATGCTTTAAAGCCTTCCAAAAATGGGAAATGAACCATGAACCTCAGTCAGAGACAATAGAAATAAGAACTCCATGGAGTGGCACAATCTGATTGATATAAAGTTGAGTTAGCTTCTCCGCAGTATACTTCACATGAACCAGAATGAAGTGGGTAGACTTGGTCAGCCTGTCAACAACCACCCAAATGGAGTCACAACCACCCATTGTGGTAGGAAAACCCACAATAACGTCCATAGTGATTCGTTCACACTTCCAAGTAGGAATAGGCATCCTCTAAGAAAAACCTTCGGGCCGGTGGTGCTCACACTTGACCTTTTGGCAAGTCAAACACCTAGAAACGCAGTCTGGAATATCCCACTTCATGCGACACCACCAGTAATGCTGGTTTAGATCATGATACATATTCGTTGCTCCCAGATGGATGTAATATAGAGAACAATGGTCCTCCTCAAGAATCAATCTAATCAACTTGCCCATCTTGAGCACACAAATCTTGCCTCTGATCCTTAAGACACCATCAGTATCAATGACAGCCTCATTGGTTTCCCCTCTCAACACTTTGTCTCGAATGAGTAACAGTTTCTCATTATCGAATTGGTGCTCACGGATCTGCTCAACTAAGGAAAATCGGGCCTCTATGAAAGCAATCAAACCCCCAATCTCCTCAGAATTTTGTAACCGAATGAGATTGTTGACTAACCTCTGAAACACTCGAGCCAATGGTCTTTCCGCATTATTAATAGTGACAAGACTTCCCAAACTAGAAGTCATATACTCAAAGCAACGACCACCACATTGTCCTTCCCCAAATGATACGATATGGTATTGCCATAGTCCTTCTATAGCTTAAGTCATCTATGTTGCCTCAAGTTCAGATACCTCTGGCTCAAAATGTACTAAAGACTCTTATAGTCAATGAAGACCTCACAAATGTCGCCATAGCTTAAGTACAAAGAAGACGATTGTCAATTCCAAGTCATGACTAGGGTATTTCTTCTCATGAGTCTTTAACTATCTAGAAGCATATACGATCACCTTCACATTCTACATCAGAACACTACCTAACCCGACTCCAGAAGCATCACAATAAACGGTGAAGTCTACACCCTCCTCGGGTAAAGTCAAAATAAGAGCGGAAGTCAACAAGGTTTTGAGATTTTGAAAGCTCTCCTCACACTCATAAGACTACTAGAAGCTCACACTCTCTCAAGTCAATCTAGACAAAGAAAATGCAATAGTGGAGAAGCTCTGGACAAATCACATGTAATAGCATGCAAGTCCCATAAAACTCAAATCTTGATAACTGAAGTGGGTCTAGTCCAACCTTTAACTACCTCAATCTTGGCTAGAGCCACCCAAATACCCTCATTGGATACCACGTGTCCAAAAAATTCAACAGAATCAAGCCAAAACTCACACTTCAAGAATTTAGCATATAACTTCTCTTCCCCCAATCTCTGGAGCACAATTCTCAAATGTCGACCATGATCCTCTTCATTCTTGCGATACACCAAGATGTCATCAATGAAGACTAACGCAAAAGAATCCAAATAAGGCCAGAACACCTCGTTCATACCCTCCATGAACACTGCAGGGGCATAAGTCAAACTGAAAAAATCACAAGATACTCATAGTGCCCATAATGAGTCCTAAAAGTTGTCTTAGAGATATTCGATGCCCTAATTTTTAGCTGATGATAGCCGACTCTCAAATCAATCTTAGAAAATAAAGATTCCCCTTGAAGCTGATCAAATAAGTCATCAATATGAGGAAGAGCATACTTGTTCTTCATTGTCACCTTGTTCAACTATCGGTAGTCAATACACGTCCTCATGGTACCATCCTTCTTTCTCACAAACAAAACAGAAGCATCCTATGGAGAAACACGAGGACGAATGAACCATTCAACTGTGATGGAGCCATGTGATAAGGAGGAATAGAGATGGGCTTGGTACCTGTCTCCAAGTCAATAGAAAAATAAAAATCTCTATCCGGAGGAACACCTGGAAGATCAGTGCGTAGGAAAAACATCTGAAAACTCTCAAACCATGACTATAGAATCCATGGGAGGTAGCTTAAAACTAGTATCCTAAATGAAAGCCAAATAGGACAAACACCCTATGTCAACCAATCTGTGAGCTCGAATAAAAGAGATAATTTTGCTAGGGTAAGAACCACTAACACCCATCCCCTCAACAATTAGGACACCTGACATCGCTAAGGTCACAGTCTTAGCATAACAATTAAGAATAAAATGATGCGGGGAGAGACAATCTATACCCAAGATTATATCAAAGTCTACCATCCCCAAAATGATCAAGTCTACCAAAGTATCATACCCAACCAAAGAATCAAGATAAGATCGATACACTAGATCCACCACTAAGGACTCACCCACTGGTATAGAAGCATGAATAGGCACATGCATAATATCATACATCATATCAAATCCAACAACAAAATAGGTAGACACATATGAGAAAGTAGACCCCAGATCAAGAAATACAGACGCAGGTCAATGACAAACTGGGATGACACATATAATTATAATATCAAAAGTCTCGGCTTCAAGCATCCCTGGAAAAGCATAACATTTTCCCTCTCAACCCTCTGCAGTCTGAGTAGAACCCCGACCTCAACTCTACACTGTTGTAGAACCCCTACAAAAATTCTTGCCACCTCTAAGAGACTGATCTCTACCTCGACCCCTAGTCGGGGATGCTAAATCTCTAGCTGGAGCGACATAATAAGTACGTCGTGGTCTTGAGTGAGTTTGTAGATGACAATGCTGAATCATATGACTTGGATCCATAAAACCATACCAAGATCTCGGCACGAATAACTGTTGGTGCAAACCAAAAGAGTTATCATGGCCACCTCGTCCAGAAGCATAGGATCCTGGGATTGTCTGCCCACCCACTAGTGTTGGCATCGATGCATGAACCAACCCACAACGCTAAAAAGAGCAAGAGAGCCCACTAGAATAACAAGCAACTACCACTAAAAAGTCCTTTGACAAGTCTAAGAAATAGAAGACGAATAATGTAACACACCGGTCATAGAAAGAGCTAAATTTAGAAAGAACTAAATTAGAAAGGGCTAAATTGGGATTGGTACAAGTTACTCTTCAATTGTGTGTTTTGGGTCAACTTCAAACGACCATAACTTTCAGCACTGGATGATTTAGGTGGCCCGTGAGATATCAAATTGAAGTCATTGAGTCCTCTTTCCAGTGCCGCTAAGTTTGCTAAATTCCGAGTTCAGATGAAGGAGATATGGTCGTTTGAGTGCAACTTGTCTAGTTAAGGAAATTCATCCATTTTAAGGAGGGGTATTTTGGTCCTTTCCTTACCCCACTAGCCTAAAACGTTTTTCCCACCTATGTTAAGAGGTCTAATCAGATTAAGTGAATTGGGATTCATTCTAAAGCGTTCAAGAAAGTTAGGGCAAAGTTTAAGAGGAGAAAAGATGAGGTTTCAAGAAGTTCTTCAAGATTTTGGGGAAAACGCCAAGAACTTAGTTCTTTCTAGGTATATAAGTTTCATAGTGATAGGTTTGTTCACCCTCACGCCAATCATGTGATTTTCATCCTAAAATGTGTTCTTGAGGTTGATTGATTTGAGTTCTTGAGGTTTTGCTTCATTCTTTAACAATGGAGTCTTGTAGAGTTTCTTGAGGTGAGGGTCTCGCGAATGAGTGTTGTTCTTAGTGGGTTTTCTGTGGATTTCATTGTAATTGTTTTGGGTTTATGTTTCCAAAGGAGTTTGAAGGAATTCATTCAATTCTAGATGAGTTACGCCTTGGAATTGAGAAGAAAAAAAATTCAAAATCTGGGTAGAGGGGTGGGGCACTGCGGCAGTATAGCGCCCAAACTACTGTTAATTTGGGGTCTGGCGCACCACGCCACTCAGTGCGCCCCAAACCACCTTCAATAGTTTTGGGGCTGGCTCCCTGTGCCACTCAATGTGCTAGGGTCGCCAAGTCCCCTACCCTTTTGTCTTTTTTTCTGTTTGTGTTCCCTCGAATCATACCTAGGTTCTCTACTTGATATCCACACTTAAAATCTTCATTAATCCTTGAGATCATGCATATCTTAATCATAACCCTTAAATCTTTGTTTCAAATTAAAGTAAAGATTAAGAGTAGAGTTCGAGAAAGTCTTTTGAGTCGTTTGAGAAGTCTTTTACAATCTTCTATAACTTGTTTTAAGACTTGAATAAATGAGTATGAGGATGAGGAGAGTTGAGTTTTAAATTTCAAAATTAGTATAATGGAATTAATTATTCCCAAGTGTAAACACTTTTACATTTAAAACAAGAGGAAACCTTGATTTCCAAATAAGTTCATGAGGAGTTTTTGAGTATTATCTCTTTTAAGAGAATCTTTCAAGCAATTATCTTAATTGAGGAAGAGTTATGTTTTTAAACATTTGAGCATGAGTTACATATTATTGGGAGTAGTATTGAGCACCAATATGGGGATGAGTTCAGACAACTCAAAATTCTCATAAACCATGTATGCCAACATGGGTAAAGGATCAAACTTTTTAGATAATTCCTTATCGCTTTTAAGCATAGCTTAGTGGATCCACTTAGTTGAGGATTTTCTATACTCCAGAAAGGGATTGGACAGTTCAGGCAGCGTGGGTGAGACGTTGTATCATCACGTTACTCATAGTGATGGTTGTTAGTTAGAGAATCTCCCAAATAAGAGTAAAGAGTTTATTGTTGTATTTTTATATACAATGAGTTATTATCTACTGTTTTAAAAGCTTTATACTTCTTGCATCTTTTAATGTTGCATTCATATTGAGTTGAGTTGAGTTGAGATGAGGTGAGTATGTCTTCATTTCTATCAGTTCTAGCTATATGTTATGTTTCAGTGTTCCCCTTACATGCTCGTACATTTAATGTACTGACGTCATTTCGCTTGCATCATTTCATAATACAAATACAGGTGTTCAAGATCATCAACCGGCTCACCATTGATCCAGTCGCATTCTAGCTAGCTTCGATGAGTGATGAGCCGGGGATTTCGACTCATTTAGGGATTAATATTTAAGGAATTAGTGTCCTCAATGCTTATTTTATGCTCACAACTCATGTTAAAATGTTAATTTGCAGCAATGAAGGCAAAACAGCAAGGCAAGGACATAACGACGCAAAAAGGAGCAAAAAAGCTAAAGAAGTTGAAGGAAAGAAAGGTTGGTACTTGCCAAAGCCACTCAGCGAGTCGCCGAGTGGACCTTTAGCTCAGCTAAAGTTCCAGCAGGTCAGCCCATTGGCAAAACAAACTTGGCGACAGAATAAGAATTTCGGTGATTCGTCAAAGTGTTCGGCGATGCCAATTTAGCTCGCCAAAAGTGTAACGACCCGAGAGCACCCCTTAGTCGTTACCGGCGTATTCGACCTCTCGAAGGTCTTATACAAGCCCTTAGCATTCGTCATAGCATTTATCATAGAAAAATAGCGGAAAATTTAAAACTTTTTCATAATATAACACAAGACATAAAGGTCACCTCATTTAAACCTCTAATACAAAATCGGAATACTGCGTCTCAAGGTAGCCATCTTAAAACACGACTACAACACAAGAGGGACACAGCCCTTACAATACAAAAGAAACTACTATCTAGTACATAGAACTTAAGGAAACTCTTTAACATAAAGGTCCTTGAATTTTTAAGGACACACCCGAACATAGGAATAGTAAGCCAAGCTCATCACTTCTAGGAAAGACCATTTAGTCACCATCACCTACACTTGGTGTAAAAAGATGAAGAAGAATGGTGTTAGTACAAGAATGCACTAAGTATGATAACCATACAATACATACTCTTAAAAGGACATTTAGTTGGAAACCATGCATCATGCCTTTTTAGAGAAACTTCAAGAACATTTAGTACATTAGGCACAATATAAACCACATACATCATCATACACATGGAAACCATTCTTAATAGCACATAGAGCCACTTATAACATTTTAGGCACATTCAATGCATATAATACATTACCTTCTTCTTTATCTTAACTCCTTTCCTCAATCCACCCTTAGGGAATACTTGGTGCAATGTATCACCTTAAGGTTACCAAAGGTGAACTTACATATAGCCTTCATCAATCCAACCACATATATTCATAGATTCATAAGCACACCATAAGACATAGTCTTCACATAGGAACCATCACCTAAGACAACCCCCAAGTCACACTAGTGCAATGTGCAAGTAGCATCCCATAAT
>JAJOOR010021239.1:0-42441 GCA_036250505.1 Solanum acaule | reverse complement strand
TTACGAAAATGGGCATAACTTCTTCGTCCGAACTCCGAATGAAGTGAAACGAAGTGCGTTAGGTAGCTAACTCAAAGGGCTTTCCATGGATATGTTATTGGCCACCCAATTATTTGTGTGCTAGGAGATATGACCATCCAAAGTAGACCCTCGAAAAAGGCTTCACTTGGAAATTTCGGATTTTGATATGGTTGCTATAAAATTTGGGTTAGACCCATCTCCCACTCAATTTGACCCCCTAAACAAGAATATGAAGTCGGATTTTCGAAAAACGAAACAAATTTTTATTTTTTTATATATATAGCTAAACAAGTTTCCGGTAACTTCCGAAGCACATTTTTAAGAACTTTTTGGGTCATTTCAGAAATAAACCAGACTGAAATTGCAGGTGCCAACCACGAAGGCCAATCATCGCCCGTGTGTTGAACCACGGACCGAAGGTAAGATCCATGGGTTGATACTTAGCAAATTTTTTGGAACCCCAAAAATTAGGGTCTCTGAAGTTGAAACGATGGCTCACCGGAACTGCCCATGAGTCAGACCATGGCCCGTCGACTAGGGTCCGTCTATGGGTCACTAGGAGAAGGTCCAAGAATGGACCACGAAGGGGACCCATGGACCGTGGGTCGGTCCACGCCCTGTGGTCCACGGTTCCGTCGTTGGTCGAAATACTCTTTATCTAGTGTCGGATGTGCAGCACCGACATTATGTCCATCCACGGTCCATCGATAGGGGTCTGTGGTTCGTGTCTGAGCAGTAATTTTTGGGTCATGTGGGTCTTTTCTTGTTTTACTTAAATTAAAGAGGTGTCATTTTTTCTTTATTGAGAAGTCCTATATAAACCCTTTTAACCCCAAATTCACCCCCACTTTAACTCATTCATCCAATTCCCAAAAGAAAGACACATATCCTCTCAAATATTCTCTCTCTAGAACATGAAGAAGAAGAAGAGGATTACACCTAGGGTTTCAAGCTAAGGGTCAAGTTTCTCCTTTGAATATAATCAATTGGACTTGAGGTATGGTGGTTTTCATCCATGGGTAGCTTTCACCCATGGAGCCCTCCCAAAATCTTCAATTTCAAATGGTAGAATTTCCCAAATAGCTAGGGTTTTCTTCATTCACCATAGGTTCTTTGATTTAATGATTTAAATGGTTTAATTGTGTCTAAATATGCATGAATTGATGATCTACAATGATTTTATTATGTTTCCCTTATGAACCCATGTAAACCCCCATATTCTTCCAAACTATGATCTCATATGTTAGGTTGTTGATTGTGTAAGAGGAGATTTTTTTTATCTAGTGTATGAATTGATATAATTACATGAAGTTATGAAGAAATCCCTATATAATGCTTAATTTCTAGATTTGGTGATTGATAATAGCTTTGAACCTTATAAGGGCAAAGTGTGAGTTCATGCATAATCTTATGAAACTTATGTGAATTCTTTAAGGGTGCTTTGAGAGTAAGGTGCCAATTTGAATTGTGGTGTTGTGTTGTTGAAAGGTTATTCTCATGAAACATTTACAACCATAATTTGAAAGGTCTTCTCAAATAGAAAGAATTCTTAGGTTGAAAGGCTATTCTCACCAAATTTAATCACTGAATAAGAGCTATCCTAATGAACTAACTTGTATTGATTGTCAAGGACATCCTTCCATGAAACATGAGTTGGGTAAGACTTAACTAGTATTCCATGGGAATTATGCTTAGCACCGAGTGGATATCGACTATAAGATGGAAGCTCTCCCGTTAGATGAGGCCGGGTTTGTAGAAGAGGTCTCATGAGATAACTCTCCTGTAAGTAGAGGTTGAGTTTCTAGTAGCAATCTCCGTATCCCAGAAACTATGTGCCCCCATAGGTTATCTAGCTAATGGATCCACCTAAGCTAGAAGTTCATGGTTTTACCTTAGGCAAGTAGAATAACCATTTACTGTGTGGGAGACACGAAGTGATCATGTTTTAGCTCACATGGTCTCTATGTGGGTAAAGGCTATTCTTCCCACAATAAGACCATAAATAATGAATTATGGTTTCTCAAGAAGCCTTATATTGGAGTTCAATGGTTTTAAAGATGATATTGACTTATGTTGTCCATGATAATGACTTATGACTTCTAATGTCTTATATTATGTTCAAACATGGAAAATAGCATGCATTCAAATGAAATGTCCCGTTTAGAATATTTTTAATGTTTTATGCATGGCTGCCATAAGTAGTGCATTTTTGTACTAACCCCTACATTTCTTACATTTCTCCCAAGTGTAGGGTTTTGTTTTCGAGATTATCACTCTAGTGTCTAAGTTTGGACTTGCATATCTTCCGAGCTTGTTGGTGAGTCCTCATGGTTCGAGAATGACTTTTTCTTATGTTGTAGTTTCTTACGTGTATTTCCCTTTTCAGACATGTTTTATGGGCTAGGCCCTATTTCATTCTAGTGTTGTAATAGATGGCTATATTAAGACAAGTCTTGACTTCCGCTTTATTTTATGAAAAACTTTTAAGACTTGAAATTAGTTTTACTCTTTATTATTCTAGTTATTTATGTTAGGATATGCTAAGTGGCTTACATGGAGACTTTCAGGGTTCTTTGTGCCTTGTTACATATAAGAGGTATTCCTGGGTTGTGACACCCTTAAACTACTTGCCCCGTAGGATGATTAGCTAGTGGATCTACTTAATCTAGAAGTTCATGGTTCTACCTTTGGCAAGTAGGACAACCCTTTTCAATGTGGGAGGCTCTGGGGGATCATGTTATAGCTCACATGGTTTCTATGTCTGTTAAGGGTAGTTTCCACATTAATAATGATATTTAAGAGAGAATTTCAAAGTACACCGGAGTTTTCAACATATATCACGCATGTATATCCCTCAACCTTAGGAATCAGGTTGTTTGTAGTTTGACTCAATCGGTTGTAAAGGAAATCTAGTATGCAAAATAACCTTTGGTTGGAAAGAGTGACAAGGTAAGTAGAGTATTAAAAAAAGGATTGCATTATTCTAGCCATGAATGTGGCGCACTTCACACCAATAATTAAGAACTTACACCAACATAATTTCCAAAGCATTTCGTGCATTGTCACTCGGATTGAAAAGTTGCATTCGGAGAAAACCAAAATTTTCTCGATGCGATATTGAAATCGATAATCCTAAATAAAAACCAACATGCCTTCTAATAAGGGTGTGTTTAGATTGTGGTGGAAGTTGTTCCTCACCACGCGTCCTAAGAGTTTGGTATTCTTCTTTGGTCTATGTCCCAGTTGGCTCCTAAGAAAAAGTTCCACGTTGTGCTTCATCCTATTTGACGTCGTTCGCACATGTGCTTTGTTTGAGAATTTATCCACACTGATGATCTCGACAGAGACTGAGATAAAACTCATTAGTAAAAGTATAATTCAAATGGAGAGATGGTGTCTTTTACCATGTCGGCACTTAGCTGCCCCCTTCAAATACTTGACGTCACCTTCTTTTAGTTTGGCATAGAGAAAATAAAGCTTATATCTCATATTTGCTATAAAATCCTTCAATGTACTCTTTTTGTGATATTAAAGTTATAAAATATAGGCTTATTTAATATGTTGATAGCTCTCTTGATAACGTTATTGCAATGAAGATAATGATGATGCCTCAAAAAGTAATTATAATGATAATAATTTTCTTGTGATGGAATGATGTTGGTTCCTCACTAGGCAATGAGGATGATGCCTCACTGGGCACTAACGATGATGATGACTTTCAAGTGCTGAATGAAGATAAATTCTCACTAGGTAATTACGATGATTCCTTAGTAGGAAATGAGTTGATGATTACTTTTTGGTGCTGGATAAAGATAATTCATTACTGAGCAATGATGATGATGCATCACTGGGCAATGAGCTGAAGATGAATTTTTGGTGTTGGATGAAGATAATGCCTCACTAGGTAATGACGATGATGCCTAAGTAGGCAGTGAGCTGAAGATAATTTTGTGGTGCTAGATGAAGATATGCCTCATTCTACAATACAATATAAATGACCCTCTGGGTGAAGATATAATTATTCTCGATAATGCAATATAGATGAATACCCTACCAAAAATTTCTAGCTGATGGAATATGATAATATTATGTTTCTACGAGGTTTTTATTTGTTCCATCTTCTATAACACCCCGTAGCCTTAACAAGGATGTTTAGCATGCTTTAGAGTCTCCAAGTGTCACCCACGAGGCCAGCTACTCCATGTGGTTGGACCCACACCCCATAGGTAGGTAGCATGGGTGGACACCATGAGATTCTTCCTATGGTAGTGACCACGGGCAAGACTCATGCCCCGTGGATCGGTCCAAGCCTCGTGGTAGGGGTACGTGGATCCAAGCCCTTGTTGCCAACCTGTAAGACCCAAACCACAGTTGAGTAGCAAGGAACACGAGTCCACCCACAGCCCATCAGCATGGTTTCGTGGATGTGACAAAATGGGGCAGTTGGGCGGTTAAGGGTAGGGATACTTAGGGGTTTTCCGATTTTAATTATGATTTAGTTGTGTCATTTTACCCTAATCTAGAACACCTATATAAGTCTTTACACCCCTAAACTAAGTCTTCCAAATCATTATTTCAAGACCCCCAAAAGAAACCCAATTCTCTCTCAAATATTCTCTCTCTAGGAAGTGAAGAAGAAGAAGAGAAGCAAGCTATGTCGAGTGAAGTCTCCATTGTTTCAAGCTTGGTGGGATTTTTGATCAAAGTATGATGGCTTGTTCCTTCATTGATTCCTTTCATCCATGAACTCCCCATGTTTTCCCCAATTTAGAAGAAGAATTCCCCAAGTAAAACTAGAGCTTCTTATAATAGTATGGGTTATGATCCAACAAAGTGGATTATGATTGTTTATGATGGAATTACATGTTTTTAGTATGATTATACATGTATTCATGTTTAAACTATGATTCTAGGGTCAATTTGATATCGTTAGGTTTTTATGCCATGAAAGGGGAAATTTTGGGCTTAGATGTGATCTTCTAGGATTGATGAATTGCATTATATACTTGCCTGAGATGGAATCACATGGACATGAATTGCTTACGCATGATGAAATATGATTTAGTAATGCATGAGATTGAACCTATATGATGTTATACCTTTAAAATTGCTTAAAAATTATGCATGTGATTAGAATGTTTTGAGACCTAGGAATATGTGATGAATGTGAGAATTAATGCTTTGAGAGTAAGGCTTGTAATTATGAATGTTAATTGCGAGAGCTTTGAGAATAAAGCTAATAAGATGAACAATAAATGTTAAGGCCTTGGGAGTGAAGCTTATGTGTTTGATGAATGGTAGATAGGATTGTTGTGGAAGGATTAACCCACATGACCTATATTATGAGGGTATGCATGTTATTATGAAATCTATGTCTAATGCTTAAGTTCTTGATGTGTTGATTGATAGTAGGGCTTGAACTTTGTAAGGGCAAGTTTATTAGATTATGCTTGTTGTCATTAAATATATGTAAATTCTATGAGTACACTTTGAGAGTAAAGTGTTAATAAATATGTTGTTGTTGTGGGACTGATTCAAAGGTTCTTCTCATAAACTCATAATGAACATGAAGTGAAAGATTTTCTAACATAATGAAGATTCTACGTTGAAAAGCTTTCTAACCTAATTGAATCTAATACTTACATGTGGACATGATGTGAAGGGTTTTCTTACCCATAATCCTAGAGCTATCCTAATGAACTAACTTGGATTAGTTTGCAAGGACATCCTTCCATGAAACATGAGTTAAGTAGGACTTAATAAGAATTATGTGGGATATTGACATTGAGATGGAATTTCTTCCATTAGTAGAGGCCGAATTTTGAGAAGAGGTCTAATGAGATGAAAGCTCTCCCATCAGTTGAGGTTAGTTTCTTGTAGCAATATCCTTATCACATAAACTACGTGCCCCCGTAGTTTATTTAGGTAGTGGATCAACCTAAGCTAACAAACTATGGTTCTACCTTAGGCAAGTAGTACAACCCTTTCCGGTGTGGGTAGAGGGATGAGGAAGACAATTTGGATCAAGAAGTTCCTCCCAAGCTCCTCCTCATGTTTCGAATGACCCTTTGGAAGAGAAAGTAAGAAATGTATAATGTATGCTTGGCTTTGATTGTTTCTATAGTTTCTTTCCTTGATAGGTTTTACTAAAGGTGAATGTTCCCTTGTCTATGAGAAATAAGATGAAGAATGAGATCAAATATGATGAATATGAATGAGGGCCTAAATTTGTTTGCTTAGTATGGGTGACATTTATCGGGTCTTATCCATGCATTGCACAAGCATGCTTTGAGGTTATTGATGTGGTGTTTCTCTTATATTATGTTGATCTAAATGCATAGATTATGCCTTTGACTACGTTGTTATATCTTATGCTTATGACTTATATTACTGCCTCTTATGATTTTGGTATATGTCGTATGTTGATTAATGCCTCTATTATGCTTATGTTGATGATTTATGCTAGCCATCATATTTAGTACATGTTTTTAATAACGTACTTTTGAATACATTCTTATCAAATGTAGGGTCCGGCAATATTGACTTCCATCCTCGTCGTTAGGCTCATAGTAGAGCAGGAAGATAAGTTTTGGTGAGTCCTCATAGTATTCGAGGGCTTGACCACCATGTCCTTATTTCATTCATTTTATGTTTAGAAGTATTGTATGGGCTGCATCCCAAAGTCTATTCCTATTTTAGATGGTTTGAGACAAAGTATAAAAGACTTCCCCTTCGTTTTATGAAACTTTGATGCTATGAAAAATGTTTAAATTTCCAGATTTTTCTATTATCTTATGTTGTGATATGCTAAGTGGCTTACATGGAGTCCTTCGGGGTTCTATGTGCCATGTTACATCTAGCGGGTACCCTTGAGTTGTGACAAACTTGGTAATCAGAGCAAAAGGTTTAGAATGATTGTAGGATGTCTCAAAACCACGTCTAGTAGAGTCTTGTTGATAAGTGTAAAGCGTTCCACATTTATGAATGAGAAGCTATTAGATGCTTTGGAAACATTACTACTTCAATCTCTAAGTCGTGCCATAGAGTTTAACTCTATTAGGTCTCTCTCCTACTCATTATCCGATGGTTTTATAGATATGACTACTCGAAATGCTCATGATACAACAAAGGAGGGAGAAAATGTTGGTTGAGATGCAAATATGGCTATGTGAATAGATAAGGACTTGATATGCTAGATTTAGATGATATCCTTGCGATGAATTGGTTTCATTATTGTTATGTTTATTGTATGGTAGAACCCGACTTAGACATGATGAGTTTTAGGGTATGTTGATAGATTTGGGAAATAGGGTGTTTTAGTAATTCCTAGAGATGTTAAATGAGTAGACTCCTCTAAAGGGTAGTAGTGTAATTAACCATGGTGTATAATCATTTAGTGTGATGGATGTGAACGCTTATTGTTAAGATGATCTGACCTTACATTCGAAAGAATGGTGCTTAGAAAGTCTGTATAGGCTTACTCCCAAGGGGGAGATGATGTTCTTAGGTAGCAAGGTCATTGAGTGTTCTTGATGTTCATAAGATGGGTTTGCTTGGAATTCTTACCTTGAGAGGTGTAGTGTGTTTGGGAAGTTTAGTCCCTGTTTAGTAGGCCCATATGAGATCTTAAGATGTGTGGGTAGGGGTTCTTATGAGCTAGAGTTGTCTAAGGAGTTGGCATAGGTGCATTTGGTTTCCTATGTCTCTATGATAAGGAAGTGTGTTGGAAATCCTACATTCATATATTCCTTAGAAGAGTTGGGGAATTGATGAGAATATATCTAATTTAGAAGTAACGGTTGGGATCTTAGACCCGCAAGTTAAAAAATACAAGAACAAGGAAGTGTTTTCCATGAAAATGTTGAGGAGTGATCTCTTAGTGAGAGTTTTAGTTGAGGGTGCTACTTGGGAGGCCGAGGGCCAATAAGATGTTCCGATATCCTCATCCTATTTCCTTGTATTCCTCCTTTAGCTTGAGATTATAAGTTCATCTTAGTTGTATTATGTTTGGAGTCATGTGTGATCTAGATGTCCCCATGATTTCCTTTTGCTATGCACGTTCATGAATACTTGTGCTTAGAGAGAAAAATTAGTGTGTATGCTTGATTTCCTCAAGATGAGTTGTGTTAGACTTCATGAGATGAATTGATGAACACGTCTTAGCTTGGAGTTGAGAGATTCCTCCTTGAATGTATGCCATGAGTATAGATTTCATATAGGCTCCACGAAAGTGTGTTGAGCAAGTTTTTAGCTCGGAGATGGAAATTCGTCCATGGACATGATTTGTTATGAGATTTTATGCATAATGGGTTACTAGATGTAGTTCCTACCTTCTATATTATGCATTGAGTATGCTTGAGTTTGGAGTTGATGTTTCCTCCTTAGTTGTGTGCATCTAGTTGTGTTTCATGCATGATGGACTACTAGTCAAGAGTCATTTCCTTTATGAGATTCCGAGAACATCATTCGAGAACAAATGTCCCCAAGGGTGAGATATTGTAACACCCTGTAGCCTAGTAGACAATCTAGGGTAAATTTGGAGGGTTACAAGTCAATTCTAGAGGGCAAGAGCCAAGGCTAATAGGCAAGGGCCAAGGCTTCCTCAAGCTTGCCATGACTTTGCCCATGACCACGAGACCCTTCTTGGCTCGTGGTGCCACCCGTGGTGGTGAGGCAATGAGCCCCTCAAGGATGCCCAAGTTGGCCACCTCCACACGAGCCATTTCACGGCTCTTGGGAGTGGCCGTGGACTTGCCTTGAAGTTTGGAGGGCTTAGGGTGGTGTGGCTTAGCCACTGGTCGACGGACCACGGGCACCATTATGGGACGTGGAGCCCTTGATGACTCGTGAAGGTTGCCTTAGAGCCTGGCACTAGGCTGCCTTATTAAGGGTAAAGCAAGAAATTACAATTTAAGTGGGAATAAGGTGATGTCGTTTTGTATGGTCTTAGTACAACTATATAAGATATTCTAACCCTTTAACCTCCCCAATTAAGTCATTATTTCCAAAACCCCAAAAGAATCCCAAAGTTCATCCTCTCAAATATTATCTCTCTATAAAGTGAAGAAGAAGAAGAAGAGGGTCGAGCTAGGTCAAGTAAAGTCTTCATTGTTTCAAGCATAGTAGTGTAACACCCCGAAATACTAACCAAGAGTCGCATGTTGATTTACAGTTGCTTAATTACTAGAATATGCTTTATTCTCATTTTGGAAACTTGAAATTTTGTGATATTTGCAACCTTGCTTAAGATAATTGTGATCGTAATTTAAGGTATTGTATGGGGTTATTTAAGTAATTTTCTAATCAGAATTACATATAAATTGAAAGTGTTGATATTAGGTATATACATATAGGTATATATGTATGCTTTTTGGGCAGCCTACTTTTATTTGGGCAGCCCTTTTAGTGACTGTTGTACATGTGACTAGCCTCACTTTTAAGACTATATTTTGACACCTGTTCTAGTAAAATTCGTCTCACTTGAAGTATAAGAACCTTAGAACATTATCTAACAAGTTGTTATTCAAAATAACAAGAGAAAAACTTGGTCCATTGGGCTGGAATTCGAGACGCACACTTCTTTTTGGTAAGTGACGAAATCTGTTTCTGAGCTGAGTAGTGTTTGGTACCTTATGCATATCTCTTTCTCTAAAATTTACTTTACAATGAATAAATATTATTTGGGAAGCTAATTCGTAGACCTAAAACTCTTATTTTATGTAAAACTCTAATTTAGCAGTTATAAATTCGCAATATGGGACGCAACATAGGACAAGTTCTGTCCAGATTTTGAAATTACAAATCCTGTATGAACAACTGTTAGTGTTTTGAATATATCTTTTTCTACAGAATATATTTTGCGGTGATTCTTGTTTGTTTCCAACCCTAAGAGATGTATCTACATCTTTTATGAAGGTTATAATGTCTATTTTTGCCGTTTTCCTTTTAAAATCTATGTTGCGACATGAGATACTAGGCTGGCCAGAATTATTGTTTTGGGAGCATATTCGTATTTGTACAGGCTAAGCTTACTTGTGATGATAATCCTGTTTTACATCAATATTATTGAGCTACTAGGAATTAAAGAAGTTATTTAATTATATATGGAAGGATGTATATACTTGTGAACAAGTTGAGGACCTTGATACGTTGGTTGGTCTACGGTTTGAACTCTTGAAGTTGTGTTGGACTGTTTCTAAGCTAAGCACTGAGGTTTGTGTATAAACTTGAAATTGCACTCTTTTAACTGCTGGTACATCAAAAAATTGATCTTGGTACCTTGGTTACCTCTTATCACTTTGCATTGTCATGTTGGTATCGTTTAAGACGTTAAAGACGCTTGTGTAACTCGCCCACTTGACACTCTTGTTGGGACCTTGTCCTTCTTGTGGCTGTCACTTTCTCACTATTGGCATGCCTCTTGATTCGGATCATTTGCCATCTTGACATTGGATTTTTAGCCCGTCTTAAGAATGGAAGTTGTCAATTTTAAGTACGAACTAGAAAGCCATTTTAAATATGGTTCTTGGTTCTCTTGATTATTGGGCTTTGACCCTTCTTGATACAGGGCGTCGGCTCTTCTTGATACCTGTTTGTGCTTGGTGTGACGACATGATGTATTTATTGGGCGAGCCTTGTTGTTGAATATCTTGGAAAATGGTACTATGAGCGTTCTTGACATTTGGATATCTAAATATCAAACTTGATACCCTTTATATATTGTTTACTTGATTTATTTGTTATGTTTCAATTATGCTTCCTATGACTTGAGAAAGGTAGCTTTGTGAATTTGAGGGCTTAGAATCTATAGTTTTTGCACCACTAAGCTATATGCTTAGCGATAGTTGTTTCTATCGTACATAATGATCGATAGGAGTCATGAAGCTGGCCATTGGAGATGGAGATTTTGAGAGCCTTAAGGAAGATCTTATTTGCATATAGGCATCTATATTTTTTATAAACCTTGGGACTTGTACATGATCTATGTGTTGTACATTTACATGAGCATTGAAGGCTAATATGATCATGTCACTATGGGTTGTAATATAAGTGTGACTATATGTTTTGTTCTTTTTAGGGGTATTTAAACCCAAGTCTTATAATATACTAAATTTACTATTGGTTTGGATGTTTGTGTGAATCATGAACCGGCTAAATTTGGTACTAGGAAGTTGGTAATACTCTTTTTATATCATTTTTAAGTGTGAGGATATTATATGCATGAAAATCTCGAAAGTTATTTGCTTAGATTATTTTGGAAGGGTTTGTCCGCCATTAGTTTAAATTCTGCGCCATGTCAATTTTAACATCAAATAAATGTATAAATGGGCAAGATGTATAACCTTAACTAAATTATTCATTATGAACCTAATCCCTCTGCTACATTGAAATAAATATGCCATTCGTTGATCTCTTTTAAATGTCGCAAGTATTAAATTAGGTTCTCGTTAAGCGGTAGTATCCCTCCGAAAGGGTGGCTACAAGTTTTGGTATTAGGGCCTAGGTTTGTGATTCTAGGACTTTTGTTGTAAATTACTTGTATACTTGTTCACTTTCGAAAACTATTCTACATAGATTATTTGTTCACTTACATGGTTTATAATATTTTTATCGTATGTAGAGTGCATAGGCATGAAGTACATGTCCCTAATTCAATGTCATTTTCCCTTTTGAAGGAATTAAGTTATGGCCTCTTCTTCTGACTGACCTAGTGAAGCTGCTCGTGAAGGGTCGGGTACCTCTGTTTCCCAACCTCATGCACTGGAAGAGGTTGGAGAGCATTTCTCGAATCAATATGTTCCCCACACTAGTAGGTCTGAGCCTTATGCACTGGAAAAGGTTGGAGAACATTTCTCGAATCAATATGTTCCCCACACTAGTGGGTCTGAAGTGGGAAACCATCAAGGTGTAAGAGTTGGTTCACATCCTCATATGAGTCGTCGTACTCAAGGCATGAATCCTCCTTTTCAGCAAATGGCTGAATATTTCCACCACGTGGCTGAATCGATGCATGATCCCAACGAGATTAACTTTGGGAAAATGAGGAAAATGGGTGGAGTGGATTTTGAAGGTACTGTTGATCCCATTGATGTTGAAAAATGGATGGAGTGCATGGAGAGGGTATTTGAGCAGTTGGAGTGTTCAGATGTTGCCAAATTTAAGTATTTTGTTTCACTATTACAAAAGGATGCTTATGATTGGTGGGTAAGTGTTTCGAATGCCAAGATAAAACCTCATGTTCTTACTTGGGATGATTTTCTTAAGGAATTTCATATGAAGTATGTCCCACCTGCTTATTGTGATGCAAAGAGAAAGGTGTTTTTGAATTTAAGGCAATGAGGCATGTCTATTGCTGAGTACCAACAGAAGTTTCTAAGGCTCTCTCGTTATGCTAGAGGTATTATTAAAGAGGAAAAAGACAAGTTCAGGAAATTTGAAGACGGTTTAAATGATTCCTTGAGGAAGAATGTGGCGATCCTGCAACATGAGAACTTTTGTAAGTTAGTGTCTGCTGCTTTTACTTGGGAATGACTTGATAAGAAAGAAGCTAGTAGAAATGAAAACAAATTCCGAAAGCCTAGACCAGATTTTTGAGGTCCATCCAACAGGGGAAGGTTTGATGATTCTACTGCTGGTAATGTTAACAGGCCACCTAAGCAAAAGCAAAACAGATAAGAATTTTCTACATCTAGCACTCCAAATTATGGCCAAGGCAAGCCTCGTGTTCCCACTTGTCCACAATTTGGAAATAATCATTATGGTACATGCAGGAGAGCTTCTAGTGCATGTTTCAATTGTGGGAGCTTTGATCATAAAGTGAAAGATTGTCCTAATCCTAATAATGCTTCTTTCTTGAAATCTGAAGGCTCACTTCATAAACCTTCTATTAATCATCCTCAAACTAATAAAGGTGTAAGACCTAAAAACACCCAAGGAATAGGTGCAAGTGGAGCTAATAAAGCTAGTGGACCAAGGGCTTCTGCACGCGCTCATGCGATGAGATAGAGAGATGATCAAGATGGGCAAGACGTGGTTGTTGGTAAATTTCATATATTTGGCTTATATGTGTTTACACTATTTGATCCTGGTTCTACGCATTTCTATATTTGTTCATCACTTGTTCTTCCTGAAAATGTGAAATCTGTGAGACTTAATTATTATGTGATGGTTGAAAGTCCTTTGGGTTATCAAGTTGTGTGTAATCGAGTTTACCAAGATTGTCCCTCCGTGATTAAAAATCTAGTCTTCCTTGCTGATTTGATTGAAATGCCCTTCAAGGATTTTGATGTTATTATCGGGATGGATTGGCTTTATAAATATTATGCAGTGGTAGATTGTAGGTAAAAGCATGTGACTTTTAAAGATCCTACATTTTTATGCATCATTGTACAAGGTGAAAGATCATTGACATCTAGTATTATTTCTGCGGCCTTGGCAAGAAAGTTGATGCGTCAAGGTTGTGGGGAATACCTTTCTCACATAGTTGATACACAGTTTGAGAGTCCTTGTATCAACGACATACGTGCTGTTTGTGATTTCCCAGAAGCTTCCCTGAAAATCTTCCTGGGTTTCCCTAGAAAGAGAGGTTAAATTTCCAATCGAGCTTATTCATGGATCTACCCCTATTTCTATCTCTCCTTATAGAATGGCTCCAGCAGAATTAAGAAAATTGAAATTTAAATTGCAAGAACATCTTGAGAAAGGTTTTATTCGACCTAGCGTTTCTCCTTAGGGAGCCCCTATTTTATTCGTAAAGAAGAAAGATGGCACTCTTAGGCTTTGTATTGACTATAGACAATTGAGCCAATTAACAATCAAGAATAGATATCCACTACCAAGGATCGATGATTTGTTTGACCAACTGAAGGGTGCTAAAGTATTCTCAAAGATTGATTTAAGGTCTGGATATCACCAAATGCATGTTAGAGAGAAAGATATTCCTAAAACTGCTTTAAGAAATCGGTATGGTCATTATGAATATTTGGTGATGCCATTCAGATTGACTAATGCTTCTACGGTATTCATGGATCTAATGAATTGAGTATTCAAGCCTTATCTTGATCAGCTTGTTATTGTCTTTATAGATGATATTTTAATATTTTCCAGAAGTAGTGAAGACCATGATAAGCACCTTCGGATTGTTCTACAAATATTGAAGGAGAAAGAACTTTATGCTAAATTTTCCAAGTGTGAATTTTGGCTTGATGAAGTGACTTTTCTGGGACATGTGGTATCAACCGAAGGCTTGAAGGTGGATCCTAATAAGATACAAGCAGTTGTTGAATGGAGACCTCCCAAAAGTCCAACCGAGGTAAGAATTTTCTTGGGCTTAGCAGGGTACTACAGAAGATTTGTGAAAGGCTTTTCCATTATCGCCTCCCCTTTGACTAAGCTCTTGTAGAAGGAAGTAAAGTTTATTTGGGATGAAAAATGCCAAGAGAGCTTTGAAACTCTCAAATCCTTGTTGAATCAAGCACCTATACTTTCTCTACCAATTGAAGGGAAAGAAAATGTAGTATACAATGATGCTTCTCACAATGGTCTAGGATGTGTTTTGATGCAAGAAGGGAAGGTAATTTCTTATGCCTCTCAGAAATTAAAACCGCATGAATTGAATTATCCAACTCATGATCTTGAACTTGCTGCTATAGTGTTCGCTTTAAAAATATGGCGGCATTATTTGTATGGAGAGAAATGTCATATATTCACTGAGCACAAGAGCTTAAAGTACCTGGGTACTCAGAAGGAGCTAAACCTAAGACAACGTAGATGACTTGAACTCATCAAGGATTATGACTGCACGATTGATTATCATCCAGGTAAAGCTAATGTGGTTGCAGATGCCTTAAGTCGAAAATCCTTCACAAGCATTTCTTTGAGTCCTTTGGCCTTGCTCCTTGAGTTAAGAGCCATGAATGTTTGTTTCACACTTGATTCAAATGGTTCAGTTATTGCTAATGTGCAAGTAAAGCCAATATCACTTGAATAGGTGAGAGAAGCACAAAAGTTAGATGAGAAATTTGTAAAACTGACCAGAGAAGTTCAAAATGGGGAAAAGCTTGATTTTACATTAGCGGAGGATGGTGGCTTATTTTATCAAAATAGGTTATGTGTCCCTAATTATGACTAATGGAGGAGAGAAATATTAAATGAAGCACATACTGCAGCATATGCAATGCATCCTGGGGCTACAAAGATGTACCAAACAATCAAAGAACATTATTGGTGGAATGGTATGAAAAGAGACATTGCAGATTCATTTCCAAATGTTTGGTTTGTCAACAAGTAAAGGCAGAGCATCAGGTCCCAGTTGGTTTACTACAACCCTTGTGGATGCCGGAATGGAAATGGGAGAGAAGAACTATGGACTTTGTTTGTGGACTTCCTCGCACTCAAAGGAATCATGATGCAATATGGGTGATTGTGGATAGGCTAACCAAGAGTGCTCACGTCTTAGCAATTAGGATGGATTACTCACTTGAGCGTTTAGCCGAACTGTACATTAATGAGATTGTAAGACTACATGGGTTCCTTATGTCTATTGTATCTGACCGAGACCCAATGTTTACATCTAAATTTTGGGGTAGCTTGCAGGAAGTTTTGGGTACTAAGTTGAAATGTAGCACTTCGTGCCATCCTCAGACGGACGGCCAGTCGAAAAGAGTGATACAAATTTTGGAGGATATGCTTTGAGCTTGCATTATAGAGTTTGAGGGTAGTTGGGACAACCACTTGGTTTTGATAGAATTTGCTTATAATAATAGCTACCAATCGAGTATTGGAATGCCTCCCTATGAAGCCTTATATGGAAGAAAATGCCAGACCCCTCTTTGTTGTAGTGAAGTTGGTGAAAGAAAGCTTGTTGGTCTTGAAATTGTGCAACAAACAAAGGACAAGGTAAATATTATCAAGGATCATCTAAAGATTTCTTCGGATAGACAAAAGTTGTACACTCATCTTAAAAGGCGTGACATTGAATATTAAGTTGGAGATAAAGTATTCTTAAAGGTGTCTCCATGGAAAAAGATTATGAGATTTGTCCAAAAAGGAAAACTTAGTCGCCGATTAATTGGACCTTATGAGATACTTGAAAGGGTTGGACTAGTTGCATATAAATTAGCTTTGCCACCGGAGTTAGACAAGATCCACAATGTCTTCCATGTTTCTATGCTCAGAAGACATCGTTCTGATCCATCTCATGTGCTTATAGTTGAATCTATTGAGGTTAATGCTGACTTGACGTATAATGAAAAACCTATCCTAATTCAAGCTCGAGAAGTAAATCAACTTAAAAACAAGAGAATGCTTGACCACCGTGTCCTTATGTCTTCCATTATATGTTTAGAAGTATTGTATGGGCTGAGTCCCAAAGTCTATTCATGTTTTAGATGGTTTGAGACGATGTGTAAAAGACTTCCACTTCGTTTAATGAAACTTTGATGTTATGAAAAATGTTTTAAATTTTTGTATTTTTCTGTCATCTTAAGTTGTGATATGCTAAGTGGCTTACATGGAGTCCTTTGGGGTTCTATGTGCCATGTTACATCTAGGGGGTACCCTAGGATGTGAAAGTATCTAATAATGAAACTTCACAACCTCAATAGCATCAATGCATTTGAGAAGGCCTTAATGTGGAGTCCTCCTATAAAAGATTTCTCCACTCATAAACAAATTCTTAGCCATAGGGTGTATCACCTTCTTTAAATTGAAAGTAGAATTCTCAAGATAAGTTCAAGTTTCTAAGTACTTCAATATTGCAAAATACCAAGGAAACCAGCCTGATTCCAACTCAACATGTGAACAATGAATGTGTTATTCTTTCACCTCAATATCCAAAGAATCAATATAACTTGTATCTCGATGTTTGATCATTGAAATATTGGTGGTAAGATTATTGGACAACTCATTTTTTATCCTTGGAGTATGCCTAAATTCAATCTTATGGAGTCTTTTGCACAATTGTTGTATATACTGCACAAACGGTGTGATCTTTGGGTTCTTTACGACCCACTCTCCTTGAACTTGGTGAATTTAAAAATCTGATTCTCCAATTACCATAAACTCATGAACGTCCATATATATTGCAATGTTTAAGCCAAGGATGCAAGCTTTGTATTAAGCCATGTTGTTTGTGCAATTGAATCTAAGTATAGGCACCATAAGATAGTGTTGAATGGATTCTAACACTATGACCACTCCAATAGCTTTTACTTGGTGATTCACTTGTTTGGCAAAGAACACCCTCAAACCAGGGTATGATTCAGAAATGACTTCTCCAACATATGCTACTTCTTCATCAGGGAAGTAACTTTTGAGCGGTTTATATCTTCATAACTGGATT
Source organism: Solanum acaule (assembly GCA_036250505.1). Classification (NCBI taxonomy): domain Eukaryota; kingdom Viridiplantae; phylum Streptophyta; class Magnoliopsida; order Solanales; family Solanaceae; genus Solanum; species Solanum acaule. Next base: position 25,079 of record JAJOOR010021239.1, on the reverse strand, counting down.
TTCCGCGAGATGATCAGCTAAGGCTTGTGCTTTTATAGCTGTTTGAGTCACATACACGATATAAATCTCACTCAACAACATTTTCCATTTAGCCAACTTCCCGATTGTCATTGCCTTCTAGAAAATATACTTTATTGGGTCCATCCTGGAAAGGAGGTATGTAGTGTACGAAGAAAAATAATGTCTCAACTTTTGAGAAATCCAAGTACAAGCACATCATGTTTTCTCCAAAAAAGTGTAATGGGACTCGTATGGAGTGAACATCTTGCTTAAATAGTATATCGCTCGCTCATTCTTCCCAGTTTCATCATGTTCACCAAGCAGGCATCCAAATGCATTATCCTCGATCGATAGAAACAGTAACAAAGCATTCCCTTCTCATGGTGGAACTAACACCGGTGGATTGGATAAGTAAACCTTGATGGCATCGAAAGTAGTTTGACATTATCAAGTCCACTTGGTCAGTGCATCTATCATCAACAACATAAAGATGGGCTCCCAAACCACAGTGAATTGAGGTATGAACTGGCTAATGTTGTTGAACCTTCCCAAAAAGCTCATCACCTCTTTCAAAGTATTTGGGGGAGGTAACTCTTGGTTCGTCTTGATATCAAAAGGATCAAGCTTGATACCCCTTCTAATGACTATGAATCCCAATAACTTGCCAGTTTTCTTTCCAAAAGCACATTTAGCAAGATTTAGTTTCAAGTTGTATCGATCGAGGTGATATATGAACTTCCTCAAATGAGAAGTGATCTGAATTCTTATGACACTTGATTATGACGTCATCCACATATACCTCAATTTCATTGTGAATCATATCATGAAACATGGTTATTAAAGGCCTGGTATAAATAGTGCCGACATTCTTGATGCCAGAGAGCATCATTATGTAATGATACTTTCCCCAAAGAGTGATGAATTCTTGATTTTGAACATCTTCTTCATCCATTAGGATCTGGTGATAAACCGTATAGCAATCCACAAATGAGTGCATCTCATTCTTATCACAATTATCAATGAGAATATGAATATTTGCTAGTTAAAAATTATCATTCGAGCTAGTTTTGTTAAGATCTTTATAATCAATTAAAAATTATGATCTTTCCATCCTTCTTAACTACTAGAAGCATGTTTTCTAGCCAAGTCGAATATTGCGTTACATCCAATAATTTGGACTAAATTTTCTTGATAATCTCTTCCTTTATTAAAAAATTAAAGTTCAGCTTGAACTTATAAGTTTTCTATTTCACTTGACTGAAATCCGGATTGATTAGTAACTTGTAAGAAACAATGTTCATACTTAATCCTGGCATGTCATTAAAAGAACAAGCAAATACATTTGGCTTATGTTGGTTCTCAAATTGTCTGAAATCTTCGGCAACATATTCAAGTATTGCAGTCTCTTCGTCATAGTCCTCGCACTCTTCAACATCTACCTCATTTTGTTCATTTAGCTTGTGACATAACATCATGTTGGAAGATTTTAAATTACTATTACTGAAATCATAAATAAAGAAAATTGAGAAGTTAAATATAAAAAGATAAGCAAATTTAAAGATAAGATAGGCCTTCATTTAAATTAAATCTAGTATAGACTTTTGCCATGAACAAAGTAAAATTTTCCTTATTCAAATATCAAGGGGGAATTTAAAACTCAATTAACTAAAAACTGCATAAAAGGGTGGGTCTCATGCCTCTTCTCCACTACCATCGATTTTTACAAGTAGACATAAAACATAGCTTTTCTATTTAGACGGTTGGTGAATCAGGAGTGGCGTGGAGGTCAAATTTGGCAGTTGTTCCTCTAGTTTAGCGTAACGAATGCCTTATTTCTCAGTCACCTCCTCAAATATTGCATCAACTTCATAAAAAAGATCAAAGATTCCTTCCCCAAGATCGCCATCATTGACATACTCCTGCACAGGAAACGAGTGATATAATTGAGGTATTGGCCTTGCCAAAGCCCGATCAACATTCTTGCACATCACTTTTACATCGTCATTTTCCATTGGAACATATGCCAAACAAAACTTTGACCCTCTAACGTGAATTTAAATAGGCTCGACGATTTCTTGAAAAATACTTCCCCAATGCAAAACCTAGTTCAAAACCAATTCCAAGCATGACAGTGGCTAACATCTTATAGATGAAAGGAATAGGGAGCTATATATGGAGCTAAATCACCACTAGTGGGATTTAGTATCTCCATTGTGTAGAAAATTAGAACATCTTTCGACCTTATAAAATTTTTGGTGCATACCAATTTAAATGACTTCCTTCACCATAAATGACAAATTCATGGTAATTCCATATGAACTTATCAGTTGTGGGAGGATAGAAGGCATATCGACGGCCATATGAAGCCATTGTCTTCCCAATAGCAAGTTGTAACTAGTGTTGTTACCATTAGCTAAAATTCAACTAAGAACTCTTTAGTGAAACTTGAATCCCCAAATTTACTGCTCCTAGTGTCTCTCTTTGTCCTCCATCAATAGTTTCTACATTGACTTGGTTCTAGTGAACCTTTCCCAAGTAAAAATTTAATAGTTTGAGAGTGGAATGTGGAAAAATATTAAAACTAGATCTGTCGTCAATCAACACGAAGTTTATATGCTTATCTCCACACTTGATAGTGACATGTAGAGCTTTGTTGTACATTGCACCTTCAAAAGGTAGAACTTCATTATATAATTTGATGTGATGTCGCTGAATGACTTGGCTTTCCGTAGCTCCCAGATTATCATTATTTGTACCCACGAAAGCATAAGTGTTGTGCAAAGCCTTTATCAAGGCTTGTCTATACAGTTGTGACCTCATCAACAAGTCCCACACATATATTTGAGTTGGGGTCTTCTTCAAATGCTTCACAATGAAAAAGTCTTTTCGTTGCATTTTCTGCCAAAAATTTTCCGCCTCCACTTCATTGATTGGCCTTTTCTATTTGTCCTTCTTGTGCTATCCCTGGGCTAATTCTTCTGGCGTATAACAGCTACCGCATCTGGTCATTCCTTGACTGGTAGAATTTTCAATCACAAACCTCTCTTTCGTAGGAATTTCCCTTGGCACCAAAGCAAAAACTTTCTCGGGTGTCATAATAAAAAATTCCTTCTTCTCTTTTATGTAAAATGAGGCCACAACTTTATCGATGCTATCAAGACAGGGCAAGACTATTGCCTTGGTCTCACACAAAGCGTCTTCCGTATCTATCATGTTGATAGTGACACCTCCACGGTTTGGAAAAGGATAAATATTGACACGGGGGACAACAGTCTGTAGAGTAACCTCCTTTTGGTGGATAAAGTCCTGCATTTTGTGCTTTAAATTAATAAAACCCTGAGTCTCATGGCCAATGCTATTGGAATAATAAACTCACCTTCGATCAGTTCTGTAGAATCTGGAGCTCGTGTCATCTAGATTCGGTTCAACCGAATGTATTATGCATACCATAGGCAATCACTCAAACAACTTTTTCCGACTTTCAATGAGAGTAGTGTAATTTCTTGCATTTTTCTTCTCGAAATAAGGATGAGGGGGATCATAATTGCTTTGTTGAGGGGGTGGTACTTGGCAATAGTTTGGAGTATTTTGGCGGGGAGGTGCTTGAAACCTCGGTTATAAATGGTTTTGATAATTTGGGTGAGGAACTTGGTAGTTTAATGGAGTGTTTTTGTAGTGTGGAGGTTGGGTATTATAAATAGGGGAGGAGCCTGAATATTTGAAAAGTTAAGGGATAAAGCTTAATAAGTCGGGGGGACATTTTGATGTTGTGGGGTAAAGTTTTATAAACAGGTAGATGAATTTGATAGCTTGGAGGGGGAGTTTGGAAACTGCAAGGGGTACTTTGGTATAGGGGATGAGTCAGATAACCAGATTGAGTATAATAGATCATATATCAATTCTTCGGAGTTTCAAGATGGACTCTGTAAGGTGAAGATCTCCTAGCACGTTTCCATCCCTCAGACTTGTAGGAAATAGAAGACACAACTTCCCTCTTCTTCATCTTTAATAAGGTAGAAGATTCTACTCAAGCAATGACATAGGAAATCTTCCCGATCTTTAGCCCATCCTCAATAGTCTCACCTACGTTGACTATCTCTGAAATTTTTTCTCCAATGAGCATCATTATCCTATCATAATATTTAGGCTCATGAATACGTACAAATAATTTAATAATTTGTTTTTTCGACATAGGAGGACGAGACCCTAGCAACTTCTTTCCTCCTCTATATGCATATTTATGGTAACTTTCGGTTGATTTATGTTTTCTCTTCTCAAAATAGTATTGATCTGTAACAATAACTACATTATAGGTGAACCATTTGAAGAAATCCTTAGCTATTGCATTTAAGCGTCACTATTTCTTCATTTCTTGGGAGGTTAACCATTCCAATGCTTATCAAATAAAACTTCGGCTGAAGAGCTACATTAACATGGCTTTGTTACTTCCAACACCTATGAGTTGGTCACATTAAGCTCTCACATGATCCAAATAAATCCTAGTTCCTCAAAAAGTGTCGAACTTCGGCACCTTCAAACCTTCTAGAAGGTCCAAATTTGGATGGTTGCATAAATCTTCATAATTCAATCCAACGACTTTTGTCATGACTTATGTACATTTTCTGTGCTTATGATTTATGTTGTTATTTATCATGCACATAGCCTATGTCTTATGTTTACTAACACTTATGTTATGCCTTTATTGATGATTTATGCTAGCCATCATATTTAGCACATGTTTGTACTAACACATACTTTTGCCTACATTCTATCAAATGTAGGGTTCGTCGATATTGACTTCCATCCTCGTGGCTAGGTTAATAGTAGAACAAGAAGAGGAGTTTATATGAGTCCTCATAGAATTTGAGGGCTTGACCGCCATGTCCTTACGTGATTCATTTTATGTTTAGAACTATTTTATGGGTTGCTTCCCTAAGATATTCATGTTTTAGATTGTTCGAGACAAGTGTAATAGACTTCCGCTTCGTTTTATGAAACTTTGATGTTATGAAAATATTTTAAATTTCCGCTCATTTCTATTATCTTAGGTTATGGTATGCTAAGAGGCTTGTATGAGGCCTCTCGGTGTCTTGTATGCCTTTTTACATCTAGAAGGGATACCGCGGGGTTGTGACAAACTTCCTAATTAGAGCACAAGGTTTAGAAGGATTCTAGGATGTCTCAAAACCACATCAAGTAGAGTTTTTGTCAAAAGTGTGAAGTGCGCCACATTGATGAATGAGAGGCTATTAGATGCTTAGGAAACTTCGGTTCATCATTCTCTAAGTCGTTCCATAAGGTTTGACTCTATTAGGTCTTTCTCATAATCCGTGCTTGATGGTTTTCACGATATGAGTACTAGGAGGGCTAATGCTAGAAGGAATGACGATGACAATTTGGAGCAAGAAGTTCCTCTACAAGCTCCTCAAGTTCCAATAAACGCTATAAGTGAGAATGTGCATAATGCAGAGCTTAAGACGACTTTTTTAAGTATTGGCTGAAGCCATAACGGCCCAAGACAATAGATAGGTGGTAGTCCCCGTGAATATAAATATGGGTATGGCGGCGTCAAGGGTGAGGGATTTTATAAGGATGAACCCTTCAGAATTATATGGCTCTAAAGTTCAGGAAGACCCTCAAGAGTTTATCGAAGAAGTCTATAAGGTACTTGATATTATGGAGGTGACTCTGGTAGAAAAACTGGAATTAGTCGCTTACCAATTAAAGGGGGTTGCACAAGTATGGTATGATCATTGAAAGAGGCAAGGCCGGTAGGAGCGGGTCCCGTAGAGTGGGAAGGTTTTAAATCTGCATTTGTTGATAGGTTCTTTCCCCTTGAGTTAAGGGAAGCTAAGGTGCAAGAGTTCACTAACCTTCGTCAAAAAAGTATGAATGTGAAGGAGTATGCCCTAAAGTTTAGTCAATTGTTTAAGTATGCTCCAATGATTATGGCGGATTGTAGGGCTAAGATGAATACATTTATGATGGGTATATCTGATATGGTGGCTCAAGGGTGTCGTACCGCCATGATCATTGGTGACATGTACATCTCATGTCTTATGGTCTATGCACAACAAATTGAGGAAGGGAAACTCAAGGAAAAGTCTAGGGAGAAAAAGAGGTCTAGAATGGAGGATGGTGATCCCTCTTATGCAAATTCCGATGGACATAGTCGCCCTAAGTATAAACAAAGCATACACGGGCTAGGGTCCTCCAATACTCCTAAGTACAACAAAGTAAGAGTGTCTAACCCTAAGTCTCAAGTTGATGGTAAAGGGGTTCTATATCAAGGGTCTAGTAAGTGTGATACAAGACATGCAGGTGAATGCCTAGCGGGTTCCAATGTTTGGTTTGGTTGTGGTGAGTTGGGCCACAAGATAACGAATTTCCCTACAGTTGCTATAAATGAAGGGGATAGTCATCGTAGGTATCAACCCTACCCTTCATCTGTTCTAATTGGTATGGGTGCGAATGCTCCAAAGAAAAATAGGTTCTATGCTCTCCAAGCTAGAGGTGAACAAGAGTGTCCTTCGGATGTGGTACTGGTATGTGTTTTATGCTTTATTAGATTCCGGTGTAGCTTTGTCTTATGTGGCTTGATAGACTTGATATGCTAGACTTTGATGTCGTTTTTAGTATAAATGGGCTGCATTAGTGTTATGTTTATTGATGGTAGGACCCGATATGGTCATTACAAATTTTATGTATATCCCTTGGTTTAGAATCATCTTCAGTGATGGATGTGAAAGCCTAGTTATGTATTCATCCGACCTTAGTTGAATGAAAAAAAATGGTGCTTAGAAACCTTGTATAGGCTGGGTCCCAAGGGAGAGATAATGTGCTTAGATAGGAAGGTCGTTGAGTGTTATTGGTGCTTAGGATTTGGGTTTACTTGAAGTTCTCACCCTTTAAAGGTATAATGAGTATGGGAAGTTTAGTCCCCATTTTGTAAGCCCATATGAGATTTTAGTCCGGCAAGTTAAGAAGTAGAAGAGCAAGGAAGTTGCTCCCGTGAAAGTGATTAGTGACGAATGTCTTAGTTGAGGATGTTAGTTGAAGGTGCTATTTGTGTGGCCGAGGCCAATAAGATGTCCTGATATCCTTATATGTTCCTTCTACTCCTTCTTTAGCTTTACATGATAAGTCCTCTTGGGTTGTATTATGTTTTTGGAGTCATGTGTGTTTATGTGTTATCATGATTTCTTATGTTGTGCATGTTCATGAAAAACTTGTTCTTTAGCTTTAGATGATAAGTCCTCTTGGGTTGTATTATGTTTTTGGAGTCATGTGTGTTTATGTGTTCCCATGATTTCTTATGTTGTGCATGTTCATGAAAAACTTATTTTTTTGAAAGAATATGAGCTTATATGATTGATTTTCCTCATGTTGTAGTAAATTGCGTATGACTTTCCTATAGACTTCATGAGATGTTTTGATGAACATGTCGTAACTTGGAGTTGAGTTCCTCCTTGAAATATGCTTTGAGTATAGATTGCACATAGGCTCCACGAGATTGTGTTGAGCATGTTTTTTTGTGTAGAAGGTAATTCCTCCTTGAACAAGAGAATTTTTGAAATATCATGCTTAATGGGTTGTTAAATGTAGTTCCTACCTTCCTAGAGATGCATTGAGCATGTTTGAGTTTGGAGTTGATGTTTCCTTCTTAGTGGTGTCCATTTAGATGTGTTGCATGCATGATGGGCTGCTATTCTAGAGTCGTTTCCTTTAAGAGGTGTCAAGATAGTCATTCGAGGATGAATGTCCCCAAGGGAGAGATATTGTAACACCCCGTAGTCTAGTAGGCCAACTAGGGCTAAGTATGAGGGCAACAAGTCAAGACTAGAGGGAAAGAGCCAAGACAAGAGGCAAGGGCCAAGGGGAAGGGGCCAAGGCTGCCCAAGATTCCGCCAAGCACTGCCTCACCTTCACGACCACCACTATAGCCAGTGGTGAGGACCACGGCTCGTGCTATGGCCCATGGTGGTTAAGGCAGTAGCTACCCTTGAGGGTGCCCATAATGGCTCAACTTCATGAGCCACTTCACGGCCAGTAGTGAAGAACACGGCTCATGGGAAGGCCCATGAAAATGCCTTTAACTTTTAGAGGCCATGACTTGGTGGCCTAGCAATTGGACCAAGGACCGCGGGAAAGAGCATGTCCAGTGGTGAGGACCACGGCTTGTTGAGCCTACCATGAAGCCTCCCACTAGGCTTCTTAATTAACGTCTTTTTGGGAAATTCCAATTGAAGGGGGCATTAAGTGAGGTCGTTTTGTCTAGGATTTGTACAAATATATAAGCTATTTTAACCCTTTTAACTCACCATTCATGTTATTATTTCCCAAGACACAAATTAAATCCCCAAAATAATCCGAAAGTTCATCCGCTCAAATATTTCTCTCTCTAGAAAGTTGAAGAAGAAGAATAGGGTTCAAGCTAGGTCAAGTGAAGTCTCCATTTTCTCAAGCTTGGAAGGCTTTATAATCAAGGTATTATGGTTTATTCATTCATGGATTCCTTTCATCCATGAAGCCCCTATGTTTTCGCATATTTAGAGGTAGAATTCCCCCAATTCTAGTTAGAGTTTCTTCTAATGTTATGGGTATTGATCCAACTGAGTGGATTATAGTTGTTTATTATTGAGTTGATAGAATTACATGTTTTTAAGATGATTTTACATGTACCCATGCTTAACCCATGTCTAGAGAGATTAATTTGATGTAATTGGGTTTGATGCCATGAAAGAGGAAATTGAGGATTTAGATGTAATCTTCTAGAATTGATGAGGTATTTTTTAAACCTCTTAATAATTAAGCATATAGACTTTAATTTAATGTGATTAATGCATGTATGATGAATCATGGTTAGTAGTCCTTGAGATTAGGGGCAACATGATGAACTATGATTATATTGCTTAAGATGAAAGCATATAGATGTGAATTGATCGAGATCAAGTATATGTAATGCGGTATGACGTGTAGGCTTGGAGATTAGGATTGTCTTAAGATTAAGGCATATATGGTGAATGAGTATTTGTACGGCTTGTAGAGTAAAGCTAGTATGATAAGTTATGTTTAGTATGACTTTTAAAGTAAAGCTAGCATGATGAACTATGTTGACTAGGCTTTGATAGTAAAGTTTACATTATAAATGTTGAATTGTAGATAGAATTGTTGTGGAAGGATTTATCCATATGATCCATGCTATCAATGTATGAGATTTAGCATGTTTTCATGATATCTATGTAAATTCTTTATGAAAACTTTGAGAGTGAAGTGTTAATGTTTGTGATATTGTTGTTCTGTTGATTAAAAGGAAATTCTCATGAACACATAATGAACATGATGTGAGAAGGTTTTCTCACATCTAATAATTCTAGGTTGAAAAGATTTCTCACCTAAAATGAATCTAAGTCAAAGTACTATAAAATGACATGAGGCTTGAGGTAATTCCCCAAGATCTTCTTATGAGAAGGATGTGAGGTGAGTTCCCTAATTCCTAAATTAGTAAACAAGAGATGATAAACATGAGGTGATTATCCATGTCATGTGATAAGGAGTGTCAGGTGAATACCCTTAATCTATAACTCCTAGGTGATTATCCATGTCATGTGATGAGGAGTGTCAGGTGAATACCCTTAATCTATAACTCCTAAATCAAGGCAAGAGCTGATTACCCATTAGTTTTTATTGTTGATCATGGAGGCGAATAACTATGATCCCTATAAAATGAAGTGGAGGAGAATACCTATATCATATCAAATTGTACATGGATGAGAATACCTATCATCCTTGTAAAACGATGTGGAGGTGAATACCAATATCATATAATGGTGGGGCATGGAGGCGAATACCTATAATTCCCGAAAATGGTCATGGAGGTGAATACTTATGAAAAAACAAGTAAGGAAATAGGTGAGTACCCATTAGCCTTTATAATAGACATAGAGAGGTGAGTCCCCATGTCTTGAGAGTAAAGCAAGAGTAATGTGAATTATGTGATGATAAATGAAATGTTTGGATTGTTGCTAAAATGGCCTTCCATGAGATGTATGACTAGGGGTGAATCCCCATGTCGATAAAAGATGAGTTTAAGATGAGAATGGTAGATGATGTGTTTGAATGATGGTCTAAGGTTTCCTACATTGATGAGTAAGATTATTCAAAAATTATGCATGTCTTGGCTATGTATTCCCTTACGTTACTTTATGGAGTATCCCTTTATGTTGTGATGACTTATGTACATTGTCTATGCTTATGATTTATATTGTTATCTCTCATGCTCATAGCCTATGTCTTATGTTGACTAACGCTTATGTTATGCTTTTGTTGATGATTTATGCTAGCCATCATATTTAGTACTTGTTTGTACTAACACATAGTTTTGCCTACATTCTTATCGAATGTAGGGTCCGGTAATATTGACATCCATCCTCATGGCTAGGTTCATAGTAGAGCAAGAAGAGACATTTTGGTGAGTCCTCATAGCATTAGAGGGCTTGACTAACATATCGTTATGTATTTGTTTTTTATGTTTAGAGGTATTGTATGGGCAGCATCCCAAGGATATTCATGTTTTAGATGGTTTGAGACAAGTGAAATAGACTTCCGCTTCGTTTTATGAAACATTGATGTTATGAAAATGTTTTCAATTTCCGCCCATTTCTATTATCTCAGGTTATGTTATGACAAGGGGATTGTATGAGGCCTCTTGGGGTCTTGTACGCCTTGTTACATCTAGGGGGTACCCCTGGGTTGTGACACGGCCTGTAGGTTGGACCACGGACCATAGGTGGGTACGTGGATTCGCCACCCAAAGAGGTATCAAGTAAAGGAACCACGGCCTATCGGTAAGTCCATGGTATGTGGTCTAGGTGTCCGTAGATCATCCCAAACTCTCCATATCTACCGAGGGCTGTGAAATACATCCCGTCGACCAGTCCACAGTCCATCGACCATGGTCAATCGGCTGTGGGCTGGAAATTATTTTAAGGGGTAGTTGGGTCTTTTCTTAATTATTTTATTCATATACTACGTCATATTTCCTATGTCTAAGACCCCTATATAAGCATTTTAACCCCCAAATTCCATTCATTCACTTCATTATTCCAAAATCACAAAAGAAGATCAAATCCTCTACCTAAAATATTTCTCTCTCTAGAACCTGAAGAAGAAGAAGAAGTAGATTCAAGCTAGGGTTAATGAGAATGCTTCGATACTTCAATTTCTTTGGTGTTTGATAGTAAGGTGTGATAGTTGTCATTCATGGAGTTCCTAAATTCTCCTATTTCAAAAGGTAGAAATCTCCAATTAGTTAGGGTTTTCTTCAATTGCCATGTGTTCTCTTCAAAGTTGATTTAAATGATTGAATTATATTCTATTGTGCATGAATTATATTTTAGACTTCCGCTTTTTATATATAAAATCTCACGACCCAGGGGTACACGCAAGATATAACTTGGCATACGAGACCCCGAGAGGCATCATACAAGCGACTTAGCATGTCACAAAATAGGATAACAGAAAATGGTGCGGAAATTTAAAAACATTTTCAATAACATCAAAGTTTCATAAAACGTAGCAGAAGTCTATAACACTTGTCTCAAACCATCTATTACTTGAAAGTCTTAGGGACACATCCCATACAATAGTTCTAAACATCAAAATAAAAGACATAAAGGAAAGGTGGTCAAATCTTCGAGTACTATGAGGACTTACCAAGTCTTCACTCCTTGCTATACTATGAACCTACCCATGGGGATGGAAGTCAATATCGCCAGACCCTACATTTGATAAAAATGTGGGCAAGACTATGTGTTAACACAAAAATGTACTAATATGAAGGCTTCAATAAATCATCAACATAAGCATAACATAGGCATTACTTAACATAAGACATATACAATAAGCATAAGAGATAACAATATAAGTCATAACCATATTCAATGCACATAAATCATCATACTATAAGAGGAACAATTCTCAACTAACCTCAACTTTTCCTACACAATACATAGATCATCCACCTCTAGTCATACATAACAAGGAAGGCAACTCAAGCAACAATCCATGCTAATCTAACATCATAACAAGTAATCTCATATGAAAACATACTTACAATACTTTCTTGAAGTAATCTTGTTTCATCATGACAATGATACATTTATTAGGGATTAGTCTCTCATTAGCTATTCTTACTATTCATGGAAGAGTTCTTATTTACTAGTCCAAGACAAATCAGTACTCATGAATGGTTACGATTTATCAATTCAAGGCTACCAAGGAAAACCAACTCATTATGCTAGACCAACCTATCATGGAAAGCATCTTCTCATGCAAGTACAAGCTACTCAAGGAAAGGTACTATTTCTCAATCCAAGCTACCAATGATATGGTGTGGCGTCACCAAGTGAAGATACCATGCAAAGCACTCTATTATTTTTAGTTAAAGCTAACCATTGAAGGGTACTATTGCTCAATCCAAGCCTATCCATGAGATCTACTCTGTGAAGCTACCATGCTTTGTCTTGTGTTACAAAGTCAAGCCATTCATGAAGGGATTTCATATCACTATTTCAAGCTATTATAGTTCATACATGCTTTGATTCATTCTAGGTGAGAAAGCCTTTCGACCTAGAATCATTCTATGTGAGAAGACCTTTCACATTATTCATTCATACATACATAGAGAAGATCATGTGGGTAAGTCCTTCAACAACAACTCTATCTACTATTAAACAATAATCATGTAAGTTTTCTCTCAAAACCTTACTAGACATACTTCAATATATAAGCTTTACTCTCAAAGCTCTACTAGACATAATTCAACATATAAGCATTACTCTCAAAGTCCTAATAGACATAATTCAACATATAAGCCTTATTCTCAAGATCATTCTAATCTCAGAGCCTACAAGTCATAATTAATCATATATACTTGATTTCAATCAATTCTTGTCCACATGCTTCACTCTCAAGCAATTCATATCTATATACTCTAATCTCAAGCAATCTACAATGTATCTCATCGATCCTAGAAGATTAAATCTAAATCCTCAATTTCCCTTTTCATGGTGTAAAACTTATCTATATCAAATTCATCTTAAAATCATAGGTTAGGCATGGGTTCATGTGCAATCATCCTAAAATATGTAATTCTGTTAATTCAATAATAAACAACCATAATCCATTTAATTGGATCATTTCCCATAACATTACAAGAAACGTTAATTAGACTTGGCCAATTCTTCTTCTAAATTGGGGAAAACATTGGGGCTCCATGGATGAATAAACCCTCATACCTTGATTACAAAGCCCACAAAATCATAAAGATTGGAGACTTGACTTGACCTAGCTTGAACCCTCTTGTTCCTCGTCAACTTTCTAGAGAAAGAATATTTGGGAGAGGAGTTTTGGGATTTCTTTGGGGTTTTGAAATAATGATTTAGAATGAATGAATGAATTTAGGTGTCTAAAGTACTTATATCGGTGGTCTAGACTATAGTAAAATGACCCCACTTAATTCTAATTAAAAGCGACAAGTCTTATTGTGCCTCTAAACTAACCGTCATGGCCAGAACCACGAGACCTTGTGGACAGTCTGTAGATGGACCTACGATCTGTCCTGGTCAAATGTCATTCCGGTTCAGAGACTTCTTCGGGACATACGGTTCCCCTAACAACATGTCCTGGACCCATTAACGGGGAGTGGTTATTGCCTTAGGCAGTTTTCTTGGTGCCCATCAATGAGGCCATATACGGGGCATAGACCTAATCACGAGCCGTGGTTGGTCCTTGTGAGGTGGTACCTTGAAGTTCTAACATGCTATGCCATTTGTCTAGAATTCAAAGTTTAACAATATCTCTCCATTGGGAACATTTGTCCTCAAATGGCATTCTACGCACTTCTTAAAGGAAACTAATCAATACTAGCAAGCCCTCATGCATGCAACTCATCTAAATGCACACAACCAAGGAGGAATCATCAAATCCAAGCTATCCATGCTCAATGCATCACATGGAAGGTAGAAACTACATGTAGCAACACAAAATGCATGAAATTTTAACAATTTACATGTTCAAGGAGGAACTATCATCTCCAAGCTAAAAGCATGCTCAACACATTCTGAAGAAGCCTATATGCAATCTATACTGATAACATACATCTAAGGAGGAATCTCTCAACTCCAAGCTAAGGCATGTTTCACAACTCATCTCATGAAGTCTTTAGGTAACTCATACTCAATGCACTACAACATGATTAAAATAATTCATGCAAACTGATTTTCTTTCAAAACACAAGTTTTTCATGAACATGCATAACATAAGGAAATCATGAAAACATCTAAAACACATATGACTTCACACAAAGAAAAAACCTTGAGGAACTCTTCATTCAGACTAGAGGAGGAGTAGAAGGAAAAAGGATGAGGATATCGGGATATCTTATTGGCCTCAGCCTCCCATGTGACACCCTCAACTGAAAGATCCCTCCATTACATTTTCACGGAAGCAACTCCCTTGTTCTTCTATTTCTTAACTTCCCGGTAGAAGATCTCAACCGATACTTCTTCATAAGAGAGATTCTCATTAACTTCCAACCCTTCTAAGGATCTATGAATGTCGGATCTCCAACACACTTCTTTAACATAGAGACAGGGAAAATTGGATGCACCGATGACATCTCATTAGGCAACTCTAGCTCATAAGAAACGTTACCAACATGTCGCAAGATCTCATACGGGCCTACAAAATGGGTACTAAACATCCCAAACTCATTACACCTTCCAAAGGTGAGAAATATCAAGTTATCCAAATCATGAACATTAGGAAAACATAACGACCTTTCTATAGAAGCACACCATATCCCCCTTGGGAGAAAGCCCAAACGGACTTTCTAAGCACCGCTTCTTTCAATTCTATGGTCGGATCAAGTTATCACTAAGCTTTCACAGCCATCACATAAGACGATTCAAACCAAACAACATACCCAAACTCATAATGACCATATTGGGTTCTACTTTCAATAAAACATAAGAATAATGCAGCCAATTCATACTAAAGACAACATCAAAGTCTAGCATATCAATTCCTATCAAGTCACAAAAGACAAAGCAACACTAAAATCCAATAAATCGTAAAACACATACCGGTAGCCACATCTGGAGGACACTTTTGTTCACCTCTAGCTTGGAGATGATAGAACTTATTCTGCTTTGGAGAATTCATATCCGAGCTACTAGGAGGAACTTGCTTACCTTCTTTTCCCTTATCCTTCATTTTTGGACAATTCCTTATTATGTGACAACTTTCACCACAACTTAAGAAACCCTCCATGTCGTCTAAAGACCTACCCTCATGTCTCTTTCCTCTCATAGAACAAGTAGGCCATAGGGATTCACTACTAATTCCTTGCGGATTAGGGTTAGACACCTTCTCTTCACTATACTTAGGAACAATAGAGGAATCTTGCCTGAAAATCCTTTGTTGATACTTAGGACGACCATGTCTATCAGACTTTACATGAGAGGAATTATCATCATCATTAATAGACCTCTTTTTCTCCCTAGATCTCCCCTTAAGTTTCTCCTTTTCAATTTGTTGAGCATGAGTCAAAAGACAAGCAATATCCATATCGCTAATGAGCATGGCGGTGCGACATTCTTTCACTACTAAATCGAACACGCTAACACAAACATACTCATTCTCGCCCTAGAGTCGGTCATTAAAGATGGAGCATATTTCGACATTCGAGTAAACCTCAATGCATATTCCTTAACACTCATATTACCTTGCCGAAGGTTAATAAACTCAAGCACAAAATTCTCCTTCATTTCAAGAGGGAAGAACCTATCTAGAAAAGTTGTATGGGACCCATTGCTAACAGTCTTTCTTCTTTCCATTAGTTGAACCAAACTTGAGCAACCACCTTGAGTTGGTAAGCAGCCAATTCTGCCTTTTCTGCCAAAATAACTCCCATAATGTATAACACCTTATGGACCTCATCTATGTACTCGGGAGGATCTTATTCAAGCCTTGAACCATGAAATTCTAAAGGGTTCATCCTCATAAAGTCTGTCACTCTTGAAGCCGTCGTACCCACATTTAGGTTCATGGGAGCTACCACTTC
Source organism: Solanum acaule (assembly GCA_036250505.1). Classification (NCBI taxonomy): domain Eukaryota; kingdom Viridiplantae; phylum Streptophyta; class Magnoliopsida; order Solanales; family Solanaceae; genus Solanum; species Solanum acaule. The sequence continues at coordinate 8,953 of JAJOOR010021239.1, read as the reverse complement.
TCTATTGGCTTAGGCAGTCACGACTTGAGACAACACTTGAAAACCAGACCTAAACTCAGCATTAGTCACATTCTCAACCAAAGGGTCAATCGGACCTTCTTGAGAAAATTCTTGATCCACATTGTCTTCCTCATTTTTTCTGGCATTAGCCATTGTAGTATTCATATCCTTTAGACCATCAGGTAAGGATTAGGAGAAAGACTGATACGCTCAAATTACACATCCCTAAAGAAGTATAAGCGATCATTATCAAGTAAAGAACCCAACTTAGAGGGTGGGATCGATCCCATGAGGAATATGGTTTAGACTTAAACTTAACTTATGATTATATTCGTTTAGTCAACGTATTTCTGAGACAAGTAAGTAAAAGGTGGGGGAGGGGATTTATGAAACAAATGCTCGATTGTAGTTAAGTAACAAGTGAGCAGAATTCAAACTTTGTTGTTATCAATGAGAGAAAGTAACTACGGTGTACGTGTTCCCCGTAAGAGCATAACGCGGTAATCCTAGTAATAGCAATCCTTTCTTAGTGTATTACATGCAAAGTGATAAGTTGTGCAACTCTAATTCCATGGTCTGGCAACTAGAGAATTTCACCCCGCACCTTGGTCTAGCTATGTGTGTATAATTTGCTAATCCTTACCTTTACCTCATATTAGACATCTCATCAATGTATGGCTTAGTTTTCACCCTCGCACCAATTGGGATTAGACTATTAGATAGTATCACACTAAATCTATGTTGATAATTCTTTTCTCATTAACTACCTCCTTGGTCCGGCAAGTAGCAACAATGCGAGTTCTAACGTTTGCAACCGCTAAAAAGACTTCTAAACGAAAGAATCATCAATCCATGCAATAACATTATTCAAGAATTACATAGTTACTATTCATTTTTTGTTAATCTCTCATGGTTCCCACAACCCTAGTTGTGGATTTAGTTATCCATAATAGCAAGAACACAATTCATATTTTTAGATAAAGATATTATCAACTTACCTAATAAGTAGAAGAAATCTGAAATCTTCAATTGAAATTCAATGCAAGAATCTTTATAAACCGAAATTAGGAAATCAAATTGCTAGAGTTTGCAACTTAATCTCCAAAGCCAAAACTAGAACTAAAATAATAAGGTGTAACCCCCAAAAACGAGGTTTACATGCCCTGTATATAGAAAAAAATGTACCAGATAAAAAGGAAACGAAATAAGGAAATAAAGTTTTTGGACGCAGTTTCGATCTACGACACTGACCTACGGTCTGTAGGTCTCTTCTGTGGTTTGAGACTTAGGAAATTTTCCAAAACTCAAAAGCTCCAACTCTAAGAAGCAATCGATGGATCTGCAGGACGGTTCGTGGATCCTCCTCCGTAGTTCCATACTTAAACTCTCAAAATCAAGAACTAGAACCCCCTTCTCTAAATCATTTGACGGAACTGCAGGACGGCCCATAGGTCGACCTAAGGTCCATCGTTTGTAACCGTGGATCCACACTTGGTCAAGAATTCCCTGATTTTCCTTCAAGCCTTTCCTGTCCATCTACGCCTACCACTTACGATCGGTAGGTCACGTCCATAGATGCCCTTTTCTGCACATTCTTCAGTTGTGTCTCTCAACCTCCACGCCCGAACTTATTTCCTGCAAACAAGATAAAAACAAATTAATACCAATACAAAATAGCCCTAAACACACACAACTCTTAAGTGAAATGTATTAAAAATACTATAAACTCAAGATATATCAATACCCTCAACTTAAATTCGTTGTTTGTCCTCAAGTGACACACTAAGACTCTAAACGACACTTGTATAGAAACAAACATTCAAGAAGAAGCAATCACATGGCTTTCTATCCTGACTCCCTTTTCGAGTGCAAATCTTTTCTCCTAGACTCAACAATCTAACTCATGCGGATAAAGATATGACAAAGATCAACCAATATACATACAACATACTTTGTTTCACTATCACCATGGAACCAACTCTCCGACAATGTAACTAGTGCCCTTACTTCAAACGAAATCCCTTTTTCACACATTGAATATGATTTTAATTAAAAGGATTTAACCAACACTCACGCTCAGAAGTAACTTCAAGTACAATTAGTGCTCAATGCCATGGGTTTAACCTTATTTTCACTGCATAGACTGTCCAAACAAGTTGCTAGTACCCTATAGGAATTTCTTAGCTTGTAATGTAGGCTCAGGGTCAGGTGTGGTACATTTGGGTACTTTTTAGTGACTTTCTGTCCTCCTTGATATTACATTAGGCCTTTTACCTCTTTTTTGCCCTATTTTTGACATCCTACCTTTTTACCGTCTTTCACTTGACTCTTTTCAACCATAGATGTGACTTTTGACTTTGTAAGTCTTTATTTTTCACTTTCTTCTTTTTCTTGCATTTTCTTTTTCTTTTTGTTTAATTTTTCAACACTTCGGCAAAAAGTCACATCCTCTTCTATTTTTTTTTCTCTTTTCAACACCAAAATCTTTTCATTCCCATTTTTCTTTTGGTTTCCTCTTTCATAGGCACCCTCAACTTATGGATTTTCCATTAGTTGAGGTAGACATTATCCGATGTCGGACCAGGGCCATGATTGAGGTCACTTTTGCAATAGCCACCATCAACCTAGGCTTTTGGCCTAAGTCAAGGTGCACATGTCCAAGGAGGGACCGGAGCCAAAACACTAGATTAATGGAAGGTGAGTTAAGGCTTTAGAAAGAAATGGTCTATTTCAGGCACAAAGCATTTGGATCAACGTGAAAATTTATTTCATTTCGTTGGATTCTTTAAGGCAATTAATGGACTTATTAGAACAAGGGCCTATGACCACTTCCTAGCCTCTAACGTAGATTATCTTAGTAGTTCTAACCCATTAAGTTCTAGATTGGCACAAACCTATCTGAACAATTCAACTGCTCTCACTCACTCTTGGCACATTGTTACATTATCCAATTATCAGTTACCCAGTTCAAGTATAGCTTAAGTAATGAGGTCATATTGGTTCATTATCATGTCATAGTAAGAACCAACACATTCAACTCATTCTAGCCTACATATTTTAGCACATATTACAATTTTTGGACGGGTATCAGTTTTCATTCTTAACTGTGTCATTATGCTTCATTCTTTCTCAGGCTTCTACATATACAATCCTAATACATGTCGATTCAACAAAAGTTAAAAGAGTCTCTTGGGGGCAAAGAACACAGGCAAGAAAACCGCAAGAAAGGATTGTGAGTTGGGTTACTCAGACTTCACCATATCACTCACAATCCGTTTACCCTACCCCCAACAAAATAGAGTGCACTTGTCCCCAATGCACAAAATGTAAGGAATAAAGGTTTGGGTGAAGCAAACCTATCGCGTATAGCCCCAAAGACCTATCACCAAGCGGGTGGGTCTGGTTTCCCAGATCCCGCTAGATCATCACTTGGCTCACCCTCATTAGTGCCCGCATCATCTATCACAACACACTCAGTAATGCTATCAGTCACTCTAACCGCCCCATCGATGGTGCTCACATCATCTCTCACAGCAGCTACAACCCTAGTGGTGGGTATAGAACTCGATGTTCCTAGATTACCCTCACGAACCCTCTGCTGGCGCAATTCCTCATCTACAATAGAGGATCTCCTAGCCTGCTCGATCTGCTGGCTCTCTCGCTTCTTCATTCGTGCATCCTCAGTAGCATCAGAAGTGTGACTGGAACGGGTTCTCTTCCCTCGTGCACGGGTGCACTCGGGTTGTGGTATGTCCACTCCAAATAGGGCACCTAGCACTGTATCATCAGCCCGTACAGTAAGAGTGGACTCATGCTCATCTATAGGTGGAGCAAGGATGGTATCAAGATCAGCCCGGAGACTAGACAACTCCTTCCGGTTGGAAAAGACATCAGTGGTGGGGGTTGGTCGCTCGAGGACTCCCAACTTGAAGGCATCCAGGTGCTTATTAATAGCCAGGACCTGCAGGTCCATCATAAGCTATAGCCGCCACTCCATCCTAGCCCCAGACTCTGAAATAGACCACTGCATCAATTACTTCACATGCTGAAGAAGAGTGCCATCTGTGCCTCCAACTTTTGAACACGAGCATGGGGCACGACAACGGATCCTGATGAAGGGTGGCTCTAAATGAGCTAGGAGCCTGACTGACAGCCTGAGATAGGGAGGCCGGGGCTGCATCAGTAGTGGCTGGAGGGGGTGTTTTTTGTAGCCTGCATGTTCTCCACATCATCTACCAAATCCACGCCCAATGGCGGTACCTTAACGTGAGGCTCTAGTCGCAGCGCAGGTATGTTGGTCTCATCCCTAATCAAGCTGATAACTAGAGTTTTGTCTGCCCACACCAGCTCGTCACAATTATAAATTGGTACCTAACAGTTCTGCACAACTACAAAATGAGACAAATAAAGGGTAAAGTAGTGGTAACCCGAAAAGCCCGCTCATGGATTTCCGCAATCAGCATGCAGGAGTAGTCTATCTTAAACCCAGCTACCAAGGCAGCAAGCATCACAACACGATCCCGTGTAAGTACATTGTCTGCCCGAGTAGGATACACTCGGTTCTGCACTTATAGCCAGAAGAACTTTGCCACAAAATTCAGAGTGGCCTTCTTGATCCCTAAGCTCGAGGTGTTGACCCACTCGACTCGATCTCCATATGTCGCTATGTGACTTGCCAGCCATTGTAAGACGGTTCATTTTTCTCTACATTTTGCTGGAACTCCTCGCTCAGCACAATGTCCCATCAGTAGTCAAACTTGGCCGTGTTGAGTGTGCAACTGTTGGTTGGACCATAGAGGAGCCGGCGGATGGTGGTCTCAGAAATATCCACAGAAACCCCACGCACTAGGGTAGCCGTGACTAGTGCCTGGGCTTTGGGCTTGGCATTTTTGTGAATAGAGCCTCGGAGAGTGGCTGTGTAGGACGCATAGAACTCCCTCACAATATCCTCGCTATATGTCCCTGGTTCCCAGGCCATCCACTCACACTTATACTGTTGGAAGAGCTGGTGGATGTCAGGCACGGTATGCAGGATACTTATGAGTACCCGACGCTCGTCCCTAATCATCCTAGTCATTCTCCTTTTATCGGTAAGCATCCGGGCATCCCTATAAATCTACCATTTACCACTAACACGCCACCGGTTCGGCTTCTCCGCAATAGGGGCAGGGTCGGTGCTTAGTGGCACTAGAATATCCCTGGCACTAGTAGTCTCATCAGACGAGGCAACCCTATTATGTGAACTCGAGCCTCTTGCGGAGCCAGAAGCAGACCTGGAAGTAAAGGCGGACTCAGAGCCAGAAGCAGACCCGGCCGGTGATCCGATCAGTGTATCCTCCTCATCAGACTAGGAGGTAGTGACTACGTCGGGAACCACCTGCTTGGACTAATTCCTTGTAGTCCGGGGTGATGTGGGGGATGTCTTTCTATTGGGGGGGATAGATGTGGGGTCATTCTCCGCATCAGTATCTTCGTCAATTAGCCGATGAGTTGGTGTCGTTGATTTGAACCTACCCTTTGCAGCGACGACCAGAGCTTTCTTTGGAGCCATAGTACCTATGGAGGATGAATTACTACCAATTTAACCTCATAACACACTAGAAATAATTTTAGAATCAAGAATGAACCAAAACGAAAAAAACAAAACAAAATTCAGACAGTGCTTCAGTGGCCACCTACGGTCTGTGGATCCACTCCGTACGTCAGAAGTCCCAAACAATTGGGCTCTGATGGGAATCACATATGTGCAGAATGGTCTGTAGATTGACCTATGGACCGTAGTCCACCTCAGTGGTTCCACACTTAGTGGAAATACTATGTGCAACAGTCCATGGACCTGATCGACGGTCCATAGGTTGACCTACGGTCCGTAGATGGGGTCTCGTGGATTAAGTATGTGCGAGGTATTAGCCATGCTTCAACTCTAAAACCTTTTTTTAATAATTCAAACAATCAACCTAGGTCTAATCATGCATTTCAACACAATTAATGCTAGTTTGTCATCCTTAAGGTTCTGAGTACTCAATTTTTAACATGTATTGCATACTAAACTAGGAACCCTAAGTCGGAACTTGCATTTAGACTCTCTTTCTCTAATTTAAATTATTACAAAGCCAACACAATCATATTCTATCGTCCCAAGGGTGTTTCTAACTTTAGTTTAACATGCAATTTCATACAAAAACAACCCAAGGTCAAGATCCACTTCATGACTTCATATTTTGAACAATGAATATCAAAATTCAAAGCTAAGTTGAAATCGATTACGTTACAAGCAATGGAAGTGGGTGATTGTGTGATGCTTAAAATCCTTAGACCTTTTGGACACCGAACTTGGACCTTCAACTCTTCTTGGGAATGAAAAATGGGAGTGATCAAATTGTGAGGGAGAAAGGGATGGAAATATGGTAGGGTGATGATATGTATGGGAGATGGGAGTGATTTGGGGATATAATGAGGGAATTATGGGAATTGGAGTGGTTAGAAACGGTAATGAGGGAATATGGGAAGTGGGGGGACTGATTTGAAAATAAAGAGTTCTTTAAAAAGGGGTCCAGGTCAGGTCAACTAAACCTTAACTTTGGACCCACGAAATCCCATCAACGGGCTGTGGGTCGACCTACGGACTGTAGGTCGGGTCCGTAGGTCACTCAACACTTAGAAAAATTAGCATACTTAATTGGGGTCTGCGGATACCATTCACGGTCTATGATTTAACCTACGAACCGTCGATGTGTTCCGTAGAACCCTGCACCATACATTTTCTATTGATTTTGCTTTTTGTCCCTGCATATGTAGCAACCGTTATGCCTTTCTTTTTACATTTTCTGGACACTTATTAGACACAGACCCTATGCTATATCTAGCCAACACTAAAACAAAAATAAAGCACTTATTTAATGGAATATAGAAAAAAATATCACAAAAAACACTACTAAACCGAAAAGAAAAACCTATAGTTCGCTAGATTGTTCATCTTAGTTTGCCTCCCAAGTAGTGCTTGATTTAACGTCGCGGCATGATGCAGGCCTCTTGATTACTCAAACTTCAACAAGAGAGTAGTCCTTAACCACTTCTTACACATTCTCCGCTTTTCCTATATAGACCTTGATCATTTGCCCGTTTAGCTTAAACCTTGCTCCCTCCCTATTTTCGAGCTCGACCATTCCATGTGGGAGCACTTGCGTTACTAAGAGTGGCCCGGTCCACTTGGATTTGAGCTTGCCCGGAAACAAGCGCAACCTAGAGTTGAATAGAAGGACAAGATCACCTACAACAAATTCTCGCTTTTCAATCCTTTGATCTTGATACATCTTCATCTTCTCCTTGTACAAGGCTGAACTTTCATAAGCTCCTAGGCAAAACTCATCAATCACATTCAAGTCACTCATTCTATGATTCGATGTGGTGCTCCAATCCAAATTTAGTTTGTTTAGCACCCACATAACATTATGCTCTAGCTCTACCGGCAAATGGCAAGACTTCCCATATACAAGTTGGTAGGGGGACATACCTATGGGAGTCTTGAATGCGGTGCGATAGGCCCATAGAGCATCATCACACTTCCTTGACCAATCAGTTTTAATAGCATTCACAATCTTAGCCAAAATCTGCCTGATCTCTCTATTAGACACTTCAACTTACCCACTAGACTGCGGATGGTAAGGAGTGGCCACATTGTAGCGGACGCCGTATTTCTCAAGTAGAACCTTGAACAACTTATTAAAAATGTGGGAACCTCCATCGCTGATAATCGCCCTAGGTGTACCAAATCTGGAGAAGCTATTCTTTTTCAGGAATGCGGTGACACTTTTACCTTCATTATTGGAAAGCACAATTGCTTCCACCCACTTCGACACATAATCAACCGCAACAAGAATATACTTCATCCAATGTGAACTCACAAATGGACCAATAAAATAAATTTCCCACACATCAAACAACTCTATCACCAATATCGGATTCATAGGAAGCTCTTGAAAGTCCTCCTTCTCTTTGGAAACGGTCACATGACTTGGCGAAATCATGAGCATCTTGGTGGATGGTACGCCACTAATACCCACACTGCAAAATTTTATGCGCAGTTCGAATGCCACTATGATGCCCACCAACAAGCGATGCGTGACACGCCTCTAGTGTACTCAACATCTCGACCTTGGGAACACAGCGACAAATAATCCCATCAGCACAACTACAGTACAAGTAAGGCTCATCCCAAAAGAACTTCTTCATATCATGCATAAACTTTTTCCTTTGGTTAAAAGACAAATCTGATGGTACCAGATCACTTGCCAAGTGGTTAGCAAAGTCCCCGAACCAAGGAATCAGATCATGAGAAGAAGCCAATACATGTTCATATGGAAAAGCAACATTAATTTAAGCCCTATCACATGCTTGAGCATAGTTTCTTCCTTCAATCTAGATAAGTGATCGGCAACCTGATTTTCAGTCTCCTTTCTATCTTTCACCACAAAGCCAAACTCTTGAAGCAACAACACCCATCTAATGAACCTTGGTTTTGCATCCTTCTTAGCCATCAAATGCCTCACTGCAGAATGGTCAGTATGCACTATGACCTTAGTACCAAGCAAATAGGATCAAAATTACTCGAATGCGAAAACCACCGCAAGAAGCTCATGTTCTGTCACTGTATAGTTCTTTTGAGCCATATTTAGAGCTTTGCTAACATAGTAAATAGGATGAAGAATCTTCTCTCGCCTGTATCCAATACCATACTGAAATGACCCAAAAAGTTCTTTAAAATGTGCTACGGAAGTTACCGGAGACTTGTTTAGCTATAAAAAAAAAATCCGTTTCGTTTTTTGAAAATCCGACTTCATATTCTTGTTTAGGGTGTCAAATTGAGTGGGAAATGGGTCTAACCCAAATTTTAGAGCAACCGTATCAAAATCCAAAATTTCCAAGTGAAGCCTTTTTCGAGGGTCTACTTTGG
>JAJOOR010021238.1:0-39950 GCA_036250505.1 Solanum acaule | reverse complement strand
AAAAACTCACTGATTTCCACACTTGGCCGAATTTCCAGATTTTGAACTTTTTTTTCCAAAAGTGACTACTTCCAATTTATGCTTAAACTTTAAAAATTCATACGTTAGGCTCTAGTTTCACCTATCTATTTTTAGGGTCGTTACAAAAGGTGACCTTAGCCTACCGATTCAAGGTACATTACTAAAATAGCTCATTGTGTCCGCATGAAAGGGGTACCATTGGCGTACCGATTCAAGACAATCCTTAGAATGTTTCATAAGTCAATCATGAAAAGGGTGCCCTTAACCTCCGATTCAAGTTACATCAATTAAAATAGTTCTTTAATTACACATGAAAGGGGTGCCCATACCCTACCGAATCAAGGTCATCGTCAGAATAGTTCTTTAACTACATATGAAAGGTTACCCTTAGCCTACATATGAAAGGTTGCCCTTAGCCTACCAATTCAAGGTATAATAATCAAGACAACTCTTTAGATCATGCGTGAGCAACTATCACCATCCATGATTATTCTTATTCTTAGATTCAATAGGTGAGAAAATCCTTTAAAACCTTTCACATCATGTTCATTATGTGTTCATCAGAATAGCCTTTCAATAATCACAACATCATATTCATACATAAGTGTGTACATGAGGATAATAATTTAACAACACAACAACTAGATCATAATCATATTCACTTTACTCTCAAAGTGTTCTAAAAGCATATACATAGACCTCATAATCATGCATAATTCTCATACTTTGTCCTTCAATGACCAAAGATCACATTTAATCAATACATATAGAATTACTACATTATACAAGGATAAGAACATAATTCAAATAACTCAATTACTACAAGAATAATCTCATAATATCCTTCTATAATCAACAAACCGACATCACAAAGTCATAAATTCAGAATATGGGGATTTCATGGATTCATGGGAGATTTCATCATAATACCATAAGAAATCTTCAATTCAATCATAATATAACGTAACTAAATCATAAAAATCATTTTTGAAAGAATTCATGACTTGGAGTCAAAACAGCATTTAGGGATTTTCTAACTTTGAAACAGAAATTTGAGGGCTCCATGGATGAAAGCTATCCATGGATGAAGAACTACCATACCTTAGCTATTGATTTCCACTAAGTTGGGAAGAAAACCCTTGCTTTTTGAAACCATAGGATCCAATTTCCTTCTTTTTCTTCCTTGAGTTTTCTAGAGAGAATTTTTGAGAGAAAATGAACTTTTGGGACTTGATTTGGTGTTTTGGAAATAATGTGTTGAATAGGTGTATTTTGAATTAAAATGACTTATATAGGTGTATAAAACTAAGGCAAAACGACCTCAGTTACTAACCACCTAAATTGGAATTACCTAAAATAACCCCTACTTTAAAGTGGGGTGCCAGGGAACACACCTATGTTCACGAGCCGTCAAGGGAACCATGGCCCATGGTGGTGCTCGTGGTCCCTTGACCAGTAACCATGTTAACTTGGCATGCCCCCCACAAGGTGAAGGCAACCCCACGAGCCTTCCCACGGGCCGTGGTCTTCACCACGAGCCGTGAATTAGCTCGTGAAGGGGATCCTTTTTGGGGCAGCATTTGGGAGGCTACTGCATCATCATCACGGGTGGCAACACGAGGCGTGATGGCAACCATGTGTCGTGAAGACCCTGGTGGTCATGGTGGGCAGTGTGTTGGCCAATTTTGGCAGCCTTGTGTCACATCCCGCCACATCACAGTGAAATTTTGTGTCCGAATAGGGGCGGATGGGTCTAGAGTTGTGGAGAGGTTTCTGTAAGACTCTAGAACCCTTTAAATTATTCAAGAAGGCTAGAGAATTCCCTAGAATTCTCTAGAATAACTTAGAAGGCAATGGAAGGTCCTAGATAGTTTCCAAGAAAGCCTTAGAATTCTCTAGAATATGTAGAAAATTCTAGAAGAGGGACTAGATATTTTCTTGGAAAGCTTTAGAATTTCCTAGAATTAGTAGAAGATTCTAGGGAGAGACCAAAGTGTAAATAGTTTAGGGACTTAGAAAGTAATTTAAAATTGTACTTTAGTCCCTAGGAGTTAGTATAAATAGAGGTGCCCCTCATTTGCTAGGCACCAAGAACCCATCCAAGTTGTAAAGCAATCTTCCAAAAGCAATACAAAAGCCTTCTTCCAAAACTCTCTTTTTTCTTTCTAAGTCTTTCCTTAAGCATTCTCTTAGCGATCTAGTCTTAAAGGGCTTGCTTGAGCTTACAAGATCGTGAAAGATTCGTGAGTAAGTTGTCAAGTGCCGCATGGAGCTTTAGTAAGAAGTCTGTGACACTTGGCCCTCTTGCCATAGCCCTCACAAAATTCCCTTTGCCTATGGCCTTCACTCTTTACATTAACCCTCACATTTAGCTCTAGTTTTAGCCTACTAATTTCCGAGGTGTTACATTCTCACCCAAAATGAACCAATGCTAAGAAGTTAGTCTAATGATGAGGCTAGAGGCGATTACCCATTTTCTCTTTTTGAAAGACAAAAGACGATTACCCATGTCACATAATGTAAGGACAAGATGCAATTACCCATGTTCCTCCATGAGCTAAGATGAATACGATTAAGAACTATTATGTGGAAGTTAAGCTTAGAACCGAGTGCACAAGTGGCGATAACCTATGTCCCATATTTTTGTTCCAACATAGGATTGTCTAGAGAGACATTAGGTAGTGGATCCACAATAACTATAAGTTTATGCTCCTTACCGTGGTAAGTAGGACAGTTCTTTTCAGTGTGGGGTAGACACCAGATTCCATGTTGCTAGCTCACCTAGTCTTATATGTCAGTTAAGGCTACTTCCCACAAATAAGTAAATTTATGATGAAGCAAGGCTACTTCAAGAAGTGTCATAAGTATTTTTTAAGATGATATTCACTTGCATTGATCATGTTTTATGACTTATGTTTTCTAACCCATTTTTATACAATGTTTTAGCTTGGTCATTGGATGTCACTAAAACGTCATGTTTTAGCATGATTTAAATGTTTCTACAGTATTATACTTGGCACAAATTTTGTACTAGCATATACTCTTGCCTACATTTCCCAAAATGTAGTGTGTGACAGTCAGGGTTCTAAGTTTTGTGGCTAGAGGTTGACTTGATAGATTTGGAGCTTTGGTGAGTCCTCATGCTTTGAGGATGGATGTTCATTGTTTTCAATCTTTTTCTTATTTTATGTTTTGGACATGATGTATGCGCTAGGCCCAATTTCATTCTATTATATTAGATGGCTATTAAGACAAAGTGTTTAGACTTCCGCTTTACTTTTACAAAACTTTTGGGCTTTGAAATGTTATGGTTACCTCTTTATCCTATTTCTTATGTTATGAATGCTAAGTGGCTTGTATGGAGACTCTCGGGGTCCTATATGCCATGTTACATATAGGGTGTACCCCTGAGTTGTGAAAAGCTTAGTTATCAGGGCACACGGTTTAGAAAGGTCCTCAGATGTCTCATAAGCCACGTCAATTAGAGTCTTGTTCATGAGTGTGAAGCGCACCACATTTATGAATGGGAGGTTACAAGATGTTTAGATAACTCTACTTCTTTCACTACTCTAAAGTCGTGCGATAATGTCTAACTCTATTAGGTCTTTCTCATAATCCTTATCCAATACTCTACAAGATATGGCTACTCAAAGAGCTTATGCTAGAAGAAATGTGAGGGATAATACGGAACAAGAAGCTCCTTCTCAAGCTATGATGGCTCAAGCCATGATGGCCCAAGACAATAGGGAGGTTGTTGTTCCCGTGAACCCAAATGTGGGTTTAATAACATCTAGAGTGAGGGACTTCAGTAGGATTAATCCTCCAGAGTTTCATGATTCTAAGGTTGAGGAAAATTCTCAAGAGTTTATTGATGAGGTTTACATGGTGTTGATAAGTGACGCCGATGGAAAAGGAGGAGTTGGCCTCTTATAAACTTAATGGTGTTGCTCAAATATGGTACAACCAATGGAAATAAGGGAGATCGGAAGATGCGGGTCCTCTTGATTAGGAAAAGTTCAAAGTTGTTTTCCTTGATAGGTTATTCCCCCTTGAGTGAGGGAGGAAAATGTGCTTGAGTTCATTAACCTTGAAGGGAGTATTAGTGTGAAGGAGTATGCTTTGAAGTTCACACAATTTTCTCGATATACTCCCACAATGGTTGTCAATCCTAGGGAAAAGATGAGTAAGTTTGTTTCGGGTGTCTCCGAAATGGTGGTTAAAGAATGTTGTACATCCATGCTCGTTAATCACATGGACATTTCTCATCTCATTGTTCATGCTTAATAGATTGAAGAGGAGAAACTTAGGAAAATTCTAGGGAGGTAAAGAGGGCTAAAACTGGCGATGGTAATTTCTTTCATGCAAGGTTTGATGGACATGGTCGTTCTAGATTTTGACAAAGGTTTTCCGGTCAAGGTTCCTACTAGGTTCAACGAAGAGAGGGTGTCTAACCCTAAGCCTCAAGGAGGGAATGGTAGTGGGTTTTTATTGCCTACTTGTGCAAATTGTGGAAGAAAACATGAGGGTAAATGTGTAGCGGGTTCCAATGCTTGTTTTGGTTGTGGTAATATAGACCACATGATAAGATATTGTCCTTCAATTGCTAAGAATGAGGGAGATAATCACCGAAGGGCTCAACCTAATCCTTTATCCGGTCCAACTGTTCAGATCCAAATGCTGCCAAGTAAAACATATTTTATGCACTTCAGACTCGTGGTGAGCAAGAGGGTTCTATTGATGTTGTTACTGGTATGTGAAAGTTGATCAACTTGATGTTTATTATTTACTTGATCCCGGGGCTACCTTGTATTCTATGACACCATATGTAGCTATGAGATTTGATGTTCTTCCGGATGTGTTGTTAGAACTTCTTTCAGTCTCTACTCCTGTTGGTGATTCTGTTGTGGCAAAAAAATTCTATAGAAAATCTCTTCTTTCCTTGTCCCAAAGAGTTACTCTTGTTTATTTAGTAGAGCTTGATATGCTAGATTTTGATGTTATCCTTGGTATGGATTGGTTGCATTCTTGTTATGCTTTTATTGATTGTAGAACTCAAGTAGTCAAGTTTCAGTTCCCGAATGAGCTTGTCTTAGAGCGAATGGGGGAAATTATATGCCTAAGGGTCAGTATATCTCTTGTCTTAAAGCTAGAAAGATGATTTCTAAGGTTTGCATTTAACATCTAGTTTGGGTGAGGGATGTGGATTCTAAATTCCCTACTCTTCATTCGGTCCTGGCGGTTAATGAGTTTCTAGAAGTATTCCGAGATGATCTACCCACTATTCAACCCGAAAGGAAAATATGTTTCAGTTTCGACCTTCTTCTAGATACGTAGCCTATCTTTATTCCTCCTTACCGAATTTCTTCTGAAGAACTGAAGGATTTCAAAGAACAATTGAAAGATTTGTTGGTTATGGGTTTCATCCGACCGAATATCTCTCCATGGGGTGCTCCACTTCCTTTTGTTAGAAAGAAAGATGGTTATCTTCGTATGTGTATTGACTATCGTTTGTTGAACGCGGTGACCATTAAGAGTAAGTATGCTCTTCCAGGGATAGATGAATTATTTGACCAACTTCAAATAGCGAGTTACTTCTCTAAGATTGACCTTCGATCGGGTTATCACCAGTTGAGGGTGAAGGAAGATGACATTCCAAAGACGGCTTTTTGAAATTTGTATGATCATTATGAGTTTTTGGTAATGTCAGTTTGTTTGACTAATGCTTCGACGGAATTTACGGATTTGATGAATAGGGTGTTTAGACTATACCTTTATATGTTTTTGATTGTGTTCATTGATGATATATTGATTTATTAGAGAAGTGAGGATGAGCATATTGATCATTTGAGGATTGTGTTGCAAATTCTCAAGGACCAACCACTCTTTGCAAATTTTAGCCACTGTTAGTTTTGGCTAAGGTCCATAGCTTTCCTTTACCATTTTTTTTTTCAAGTAAGGGTATAGAGGTAGATTCTAAGAAGACATATGGAGTTAAGCGTTGACCTAGACCTTTATCTTATTCGGATATTAGAAGTTTCTTGGGATTATCGGGTTACTACATAAGGTTTGTTTAGGGGATTTCTTTGATTGCCTCTCCATTGACAAAATTGACTCAAATGAAGGCTTAATTGATATGGTCAGAAGAATGTGAGAAGAGCTTTCAGAAATTGAAGGATAGACTTACTTTCGCTCTGGTGTTGACCTTGTTGAAAGGGACGGATGGTTTTGTTGTTTATAGTGATGCCTCGAGAATTAGGCTAGGATGTGTACTTATGCAAAATGGGAAGGTTATTACCTATGCTTCAAGGCAACTTAAGGTTCATGAATAGAATTATCCTATCCATGACCTTTAACTAGCGGCGGTTTATTTTGCCTTAAAGATTTGGAGGCAATATTTGTATGGTGTTCATGTCAATGTTTTCACCGAACACACGAGATTGCAATATGTGTTTAATCCAAAGGATCTGAATCTTCGACAAAGAAGGTGGCTTGAATTATTGAAAGATTATGATATGAGTGCTCTCTATCACCCCGGTAAACCGAATGTGTTGGCGGATGCTCCTAGTCAGTTATCTATGGATAGTGTTGCTCATATTAAAGAAGATAAGAATACGTTGGTTCGAGATGTTCATAGATTGGCCCGATTGGGTGTTCAGTTAGTGGACTCTACCAAGGGTAGTGTTATGATCCAGAATGGTTTAGAATCATCTTTTGTGGCGGATGTGAAAGCCAAGCAAGGTCATGATCAAAATTTAGTTGAATTAAAAGAGGTGGTTCTTAAAAAGTCCGTAGAGGATTTCTCCCTAGGGGGAGATGGTGTACTTAGATATAAAGGTCGCATATATGTTCCTAATGTTTATGGTTTGAGGAAACAAATATTGTCAGAAGCCTACAAATCTCGGTATTCCATTCACCCTGGAGCCAGAAAGATGTACAGTGATTTGTAGGAGACCTATTGGGGGATTGGGATGAAGAAGGATATTGCGGGATTTGTGGCTAAGTGTCCTAATTGTCAACAAGTGAAAGTTGAGCATCAGAAACCGGGAGGTTTATCCCAAGACATTAGCATTCCTACTTGGAAGTGGAAAGATTTAAATATGGACTTCGTGGGTTTGCCTAGCAATCGGCGACAACATGATTCGAGTTGGGTTATAGTAGATTGAATGACGAAATTACCTCATTTTATTCCCTTCAAGGTTTCTTTTTTGATAGAGGAATACGCTAAGTTTCATGGAGTGCCTTTATCCATTATCTTCGATCGAGGTACCCAATTCACTTCTCTATTTTGAAAATCTTTTCAAAAAGGTCGTGGTACTTGTGTTAAGCCTAGTACAACCTATCATCCCCAAACCGATGGGCTAGCGGAGTGTACTATCCAAACTTTGGAAGATATGTTGAGAGCATGTGTAATTGACTTCAAGGTCAATTGGGATTAGCACTTGCCTTTGATTGAGTTTTCTTACAATAATAGTTATCACTCAAGTATTGGTATGGCTCCATTTGAGGCCTTGTTTGGTAGGAGGTGTAGGTCTCCTATAGGTTAATTTGAGGTGGGTGAAGTTGCCCTAATATGTCCTGAGTTGGTGCATGAGGGTATGGAGAAAGTTTGACTTATTAGAGAAAGGTTGAAAATGACTCAAAGTCGGCAAAAATCATATGCCGAAGTAAGAAGAAGAGATCTTGAGTTTGATGTTCGTGACTGGGTCTATTTGATAATCTCACCCATGAAGGGTGTAATAAGGTTTGGTAAAAAATTAAATCTTAGTCCCCGATGTGTAGGCATGTATCAGATTTTGAGGCGTATTGGTAAGGTTACTTATGAGCTTGAATTGCCTAATGAATTGACATCGGTGTATCCAGTTTTCCATGTCTCCTTGTTGAAGAAATGTGTTGGTGATCTGATATTTATTGTTCCCTTAGAAAGTTTGGGAGTTAAGGAGAATCTTTCTTATGAAGAAGTTCTGGTTAGTTTTTTTGACTAGCAGGTCAAGAAGTTGAGAAATAAGGAAGTTGCTTCCGTGAATGTTTTTTGGAGGAATCAGTTAGTTGATGGTGCTACTTGGGAGGACGAGGCCGATATGATGTCCCGATATCCTCATCTTTTTCATTCTACCCCTACTATAGCTTGAGCTAATTAGATCTTCATGGTTTATTCTTTGGGTGTCATGTGTCTTAAATGTTTCCATGATTTCCTTACTATGCATGATTCATGAAAAACTTAAGTTTTGAGAGAATGAGTTAACTTGATTGATTTCCAAAATTTTATGTGCATTTGAGTATAAGTTGCATATAGACTTCATGATATGATGATTGAACATGTTTTTAGCTTGGAGATGGTGTTTCCTCCTCGGATATGTGTATTCTTGTAATTACATACATGACGGGCTGCTAGGTCTAGTTCCTATCCTCCATATGATATCGTGCATATGTTATAGCTAGGATTCAGATTTTGTCCTTTTTTATATGCATTTTGATGAAGTTGCATTCATGATTGGGTCGTTAGTTTCTCTCCTACTCGTTTCATATTAGCTTAAATTTCATTTGAGGACGAATGATCCCATGGGGGAGATAGTATAACACGTCGGATTCGAGAAAGGGCAAAATAGCAATTTTCAGAAGTTCCTAATGCCATCCGATGGAGGCCGACAACGGCCCGTTAAGTGAACCACGGACCGTGAGGCTGGTCTGTAGGTTGGCCAGCCAAAGTTGCTTAGGAAGTTGGAAACACGACACTGCACCAACGGATCGTTGTTGGGTCCACAGTCCATGGATAAGGTCCCTAGATCCAGACCTCAAATCCTAGTTTCTAAAATGAATGACGGACGTGCAGGGCGGACCGTCGATCAAACCACGGTCCGTCGATCTGATCCGTTGTTAGAGGCGCCAGTTATTTTCCTAGGGGAAGTTGGGTCTTTTCCTAATTAGTCTAGCCTAATACTATGTCGTTTTACCCTTTACTAAAACCCCCACATAAGTGTTTTATCTTTAAAATTTCCCAATTGAAAATCATTTTCTCAAATTTGCAGAAGGAGAACAAGTCTTCCTCCCAAATATTTCTCTCTCTAGAAAACTCAGAAAAGAAAGGTCCAATCTAGGGTTTGCAATTCAATTCTCTAATTCCTCCATTGAAGATAAGCAATTGGCTTTGATGTATGATATTTTCCATCTATGGATTCCTTCCATTAATGGAGTTCCCAAATTCTCCTATTTTCAATCATAGAATTCCCCAATTGAGTTAGGGTTTTCTTCTATGTTATGTGTTCTTTTAATTATTCATCTCATTGATTGATTTATGATTTATTATGCATGAATTGAGTTAATCTCATTATTTTATGATGATCGCCTATGAAAGCATGTAATCCCCATGTTTTCCAAATTAAGATGATATGATGTGGGTCTTAGATTAGGAAGGAAGATTATTTGAAATCAAGCATAAATTGATAGAATTACATAAATTTATGAAGAATTTCTATGAACTCATGTCTAAACCATGTCTTCTAGATGTTGATGATTGAAAGTTGGTTTTGAACCTTGAAAGGTGAATTATAGATTTATGCATGTTCAAATAAAATTATGTAAATGTTTTATGGATGCTTTGAGATTGAAGTATCAATGATGTTTCTAATGTTGTGTTGTTGAAAGGATTTCTGATAAACACATGTAAGCATGAATTGTGAAAGGTTTTTCCCATATGATAAGGGTTCCTAGGGTTGAAAGGCAGTCTCAACCAAAATGAACCAATGCTAAGAAGCTATTCTAATGATGAAGCAAGATGCAATTACCCATGCTCTCTAATCGAAACACAAGAGGCGATTACACATGTCACATGATGTAAGGACAGGCGATTACCCATGTTCCTTCTTGAGCTTAGAGAATAGGATTAAGAACTATCCCATAGAAGTTATGCTTAGAACTGTGTGGACAAGTGGAGATTATGCGTGTCCCAAAACTATGTGCCAACATTGGATTGTCTAGAGAGACAGTAGCTAGTGCATCCACAATAACTAGAAATTCATGGTCCTTACCGTGGCAACTAGGAGATATCTTTTCGGTGTGGGGTAGACACCGGATTCCATGTTGCCAGCTCACATGGTCTTATATGTCGGTTAAGGCTATTTCACACAAATAAGTAAAGTTATGATTAACCAAATTTACTTCAAGAAGTATCGTTAGTATGTTTCAAGATGATAATCACTTGGATTGGTCATGTTTTATGACTTATGTTTTCTAACCCCTTTTTATACCAAGTTTTAGTTTGGTCATTGCATGTCATGAAAGTGTCCTATTTTAGCATGATTGAAATGTTTATATCCATGGCTATCATATTTGGTACATATTTTGTACTAACGCATACTCTTGCCTACATTTCCCAAAAAGTAGGGTCCAACAGTCAAGGTTCTCAGTTTTATGGCTAGAGGTTGAGTTGAAAGATTCTGAGCTTTGGTGAGTCCTCATACTTCGAGGACAAATGTTCATTGTTTTCAGCCTTTATTCTTATTTTTCAGTTTTGGACATGATGTATGGGCTAGGCCTGATTTCATTCTGTTGTATTAGATGGCAATTGAGATAAAGTGTTTTGACTTGCGCTTAACTTTTATAAAACTTTTGGGCTTTTAAATGTTGTGTTTGCCTCTTTGTTCTATTTCTTATGTTATGAATTCTATGTGGCTTATATTGGGTCACTTAGGGTCTTATACGCCATGTTACATCTTGGGTATACCCCTGGGTCGTGACATTCAGAGACTATGATCTTTGGACCTCGATTGACAAGACCCACCTACGGATCGTGAGTCCATTGACGGGCTGTGGGCTTGGTTGTGGGTCTCGAATTTTGGCCCTAGAATTTCTCTAAGTCTGGGACTCACCTTCGAGACCTACCTACGACTCGTGGATAGGCCGACGGGCCGTTCTAGTGAACTCTATAGAAGTACTAGAACTTTGACATTTTTGGAAGTTTGGGCTGACAAACCACGGTCCCACCTACGGTCCGTGGTTCAAGCTATGAACCTTTCGTAGCCCCGTTGGTACTAGCACTATATTTTATAAAAAACTCAAATTTTCTCACTTTTTAAATCCAGTGTGTTACATTTTACCTTCTGTCCTAAGCTCTATATAAACATTTTAAGCCCTCAATTTACCCATTTTCAGCTCATTCTCCTAAATTCCCTCAACTTGATCAAATACACCATCCTAATTCCATTCAAACCTCAAAATTTTCCATATCTCTTGGGCTTATAGGATCAAGGTTTGTGTGTATTTATCCATGGAGTGATTTCTTCTATGGGTTCCCAAGGATTTCAAGTTCCAAATTAAATCTTGCATTTATCAAATTAGGGTTTCAATTCAATAAATGTAGGTTTCATCCAATTATGATTGATTATGATTAATTAAGTCTTCTAATGCACTATTGGGTGTTAGTATATGATTTTTAATTTAAATTGCACTTGTTCATGCCTAGATTATGATTTTTAACCACGATCTAATGATAAACCCATGAAATATATATTCATGAAGATATGCATATTTTATAAAGTTATTGTAAATGAATTAATGCTGCTTTCAAGAAAAGTATTGATGCTATTGTGAAAGGATTTCTCACTTACTATGATGATCATAACCGTGAAAGGTATTTCTTACAAATGAATTCACATTGGTGAAAGGTTTCCTCATCCATGTTCAATTATATTTAAGGAGCTATTTGACGTTTTGATCTTGAAATATTGGATTGGTATTGATCATTGATTTTCCCTATGTTAAATTGATATTTGACTTTTATCTATTCTATAGCAATTTAGACTTAGCATCGAGAGGTTTTTTGGTAGGCTCAAATAGGGTAGTCTCTAGTAGCAACCTCTAGTCCCAAACTACGTGCCCCCATAACATTGTCTTAAATGACCTAGCTAGCGGATCCACTTTAGGAAATGATGATATGTACGGATTCTACCTTGGCAAGTAGATTCACTTTCTTACGATGTGAGGGCTATACCAGACTCCATGATCTAACTCTCATGGTCTTATTGTTGGTCAAAGCTAAGATCCCACAAAATAAACTATGGTCTCTTCAATGTTTTCCGCATGTCCTCTATGTAGATGTATTTTGCTAAGTATTATGATTTATGCTATCTTGCCTATTTTATGAATATTACCTTATACTTAGTACTTTTCATGTACTAATGCAAACTTGTGCCTCCATTGTTTCATAAATGTAGGGTATGATCCTCTTACTCTGCACAATTGAGTCTAGACATCCTTTGTGTCCTTTAATTGAAAATTGGTGAGTGCTCATGTTACGAGGACTGAGACTCCTTTATTGCTTTATGTAATTTAATTTCAAACTTTGTATATGATGTATGGGTTATGCTCTAATAACTTTCCTTATGTTATACTAGATGGCTTTGAGACATATGTTAGACTTCCGCCTTTGTCAAACTCTTTTGTATAAAATGTTATCATTTGAACTCTTTACTTATATTTTCTTGTATGATGTATGCTAAGTGGGTTCTGTAGGGCTTTTTAGGGTTTTATTGGCCATGTTACGCCTAAGGTATACTTTGGGTTGTGACAAACTTAGTATTCCGAGCACAAGGTTGAGAAAGGCCCTTTGATGGCTCATAAGCCACATCAATTAGAGTCTTGTTCATGACTGTAAACTGCACCACATTTATGAATAAGAGGCTATAAGATGTTTAGGAAATTGCACTTGTTTCATCATTCTAATTCGTGCGATACAGTGTAATTTTCTCTCTCCTAATTCATATTCGATGTTTTTCAAGCCCCTCGAAGAGCTTACATTAGAAGGAATGCGGGTGAGAATGTGGAAAGAAAAGCTCATCAAGAGACTCCACAAGTTTCGGCTGATCCTTTGATCGAACAAGTGACTAATGTGGTGTTTAAAGCTACTTTCAAGTGTTGGATCAAGCAATCCTTATCAAGCTAATTGGGAGGCTATAGTCCCTATGAACCCAAATGTGGGTTCGACAGCATCTAGAGTGTGGGATTTCACTAGAATGAATCTGGGTGTGAGCAAGATCCTCAAAAATTCATTGATGAGGTGTACAAGGTTCCGATGATCTTGGTGTGACGCCGGTGGAATAGGTCAAATTTGTCGCTTATCAACTTATAGATATTGCTCAAGTTTTGTTCAACCAATGGAAGGAAGAGAGGGTGTTTGATGGGCGTCCTCTCAATTGGGAAAAGTTTAAAGGTGCTTTCCTTGATAGGTTCCTCCCCCTTGAGACGAGGGAAAAAATTGTACTTGAATTCATTAACCTTCGTCAAGGGAATATAGTAGGAAATAGTAAGCCTTTATTTCATGTGTGTCCAAAATAATGGTTAAGGAATGTTATACCGCCATGCTCCTCGACAAAATGGACATCTCTCGTCTAATGGTGCATGATCAACCAATTGAAGAGGAAAAGCTTAAGGAAAGCTCTAGGGAGGCAAAGAGGGCAAAGACCGATAAAATGTGACTTTTCACATTCAAGGTCTGATGGACATGGTCGTTCTAAGTTCCGACAAATCATTTCTAATCAAGGGTCCTCCAATGCTCCAATTTAAAAGTTCAACTAAGAGATGGTGTCTAACCCTAAGACTCAAGGAGGAAATGGTGGGGGGAAAGGGATCTTCACTTCCCGCATGTCAAAAGTGTGGCAAGAGTAATCTCGCACAATGCTTGATGAGTATGAATAATTGTTTTGGTTTTGGCAAGAGTGGCCACCACTTGAGGGATTGCCCATCTAGAAATGACAAGGGAAAGGATGGTAAGCAAGCTCCACCTAGTGGTTCGGGTTCAAGTGTTCCAAAGAAAAACAATTTTTATGCACTTAAATCTCGTCATGAGAATGAGGGTTCTCCCGATGTTGTTAGAGGTATGTTGAAAGACTTCCATCTTGATGTTTATGCTTTTCTTGATCTACTGCTACCTTGTCATTTTTTATGCCATATATGGTTATGATGTTTGATATTCTTGTGGATGTGTTGTTAGACCCTTTTTCTGTCTTTATTCTTATTGGTGAACCTATTGTGGCTAAGAGTGTCTATAGAAATTTTTCCGTCTTCTTATCCAATAGAGTCAGTCATGCTGATTTACTCGACCTTGATATGTTGGATTTTTATGTTATTCTTGGTATGAATTGGCTTCATTCCTTTTATGCATCTATTTATTGTAGAACCCGAGTGGTCAAGTTTCAATTTCCTAAAGAGACCGTCCTAGCGTGGAAAGGGGGTAATTTTATGCCTAAGGGTCAGTTTGTTGGTTGACTTAAAGCTAAAAAAAAATGATTTCTAAGAGTTGTGCATATCATGTTGCTTGGGTTAGGAATATAAATTATGAAGTCCCTAATCTTTAGTCAGTCCATGTTGTAAATAAGTTTCCAAAAGTGTTTCCTAAAGATCTACCCAGTGTTCCCCTCGCATGGGAAATAGACTTCAATATTGACCTATCCCAGATACACAACCTATATCTATTCCTCCTTATCATATGTCTCTAGCAGAACTTAAGGTATTGAAAGAGAAATTGAAGGACATGTAGCATAAGGGTTTCATTCGACCGAGTATCTCTCTATGGCGTGCTCTAGTTTTTTTGTTCGTGAGAAGGATAGTTCACTTTAGATGTGTATTGATTATCGGCAATCGAACAAGGTTACTTTATCACCTAGGAATTTAAACTTTGAATGGAAAAGAGAAAAGGCTAGGCCACAGAGGGGTTTACGAGCCGTGAAGAGGTCCACAACGCGTCGCCCCGCCTAGTGACAAGAAAAAAATCACAGACACTTAGATGGTCTATGCAGCTTCACACCGATCGTGAAGTTATCCATTAATAGGCTGAGAGAATCCCTCCCCCCCTCCCAACCCATCATGAAGGATCACAGACACTTAGACAGTCTTTGAAGCTTCGCATGAACCGTGAAGTCATCTGTGAAAGGGATCGGAGAAACCCCAAGGCTATAGGGAAGGACCACAGCCTAGCTGATGGTCCATCGTAAGAAGTACAGTCCGTTAGAGACCTAAGTTTTCTCTTTTAAGACCTAAGCTTTCTCGTAAGACCTAAGCTTTCTCATCAAAAAATGGTATTCTAGACTTTCCCTTTCTATTTTAAGACCTAAGCTATGTTGTTTTACTTCATATAATCCTAGTTAATTAGTCAAAAAGTACCTAAAACATTCATTATCCTAAAATCAACAGACTTAGAAATAAAAAGAAGAGAAAGAGGCGACATTTACTCTCCAGTACAAGCAGAGCTCTCCTTCAAGTTCAACCGTGAAATCCGAAGGATTACTCCATTGTTTTCTTCATTATGTATGTGGATTTCACTAGTGGGTTCCTTTCACCCATTAGGTCCCTAGAATTCAATAAGTTCTTCAGCTTCTCGATGAACTGTTCAGATCTAGGTTTCCTAAATCTTAGGGATTCATTGTAATTTAGTTGCTATAGTTTGTATAATATTTCTTATATAATTCTTGGAGAATTAGTATATTACCATGTTTTAAACTCAGAATCCCTAACTTGTGTTAATTATCTGTATTTCATGAATTGTACTTGGTAGGCAGATTTGTCAAACAATCATGATTTAGAATTCGAATGCCATATTTTCTACTAGATGTATGATGCATTCGCAGATGATTATCGGTATTTTGAGATACCTGGTATACAATTGCATTTTTATCTTTACATTAAATTGGGAGTAAACTTAGCACCGAACGAACAAATGGGTGAAGGCTGACCTGTCAGTCTAGGCTGAGACCTTTAGTAGCAATTCTTGTCTCCCTGAACTACGTTGCCACCATAGGTTCTGAAGGGGTAACCCGTCAGATTAGGATTGACACCCTTGTCCATTGTTGATATCATTGAGTGGATCCACATCAGACTTGTTCGTACCCTTGGAAAGGAATGAACATCCTTCCATCCAGTGACACATGTTGACCCCATAGTTAGCTTAGCTTAGGGTATGTCAGTTAATAGTATCTCCCACAGTTAGATTCATGTTGCATTGAACGTGTATTCAATATCTATTTTAGTATTAAGCTAAACATGTTATATCTTCATGATTACTACTTGGTTATTGCATGTAGCTCAACTTTCAGTCATGCTTTTGTATATCTATTTCAATGTTCAGTTCTATGTTGTTCAACTTAGTGCATATCCCCCATTTTCAGTTCTTTCAATGTACTGACACATACTTTTGCGCTACATTATTATATGATGTGGGTTGAGGTACATAGTATCCAGAACGCACTTAGCTCAACTTCCAGTCTATACTCAACAACTTCAGTGAAGAGTCCTCATAGTTCGAGGATGATAGACATGCTTTACCTTTTAGTATTTACTTTTTAAGTTTTAGACTTGTTAGAGTGAGTTAGGGGTATGTCCCAGCAAATCAGTTCAGTTAAAGGCTTTCAGACATAGGATTAGATTAAACTTGAATATTTAGTGTTGTTTTCAGTAATTACTATACATTAAGATATATTTGGGTTTCTACCTATTTCAGCTATTAAACTATTTTTAGTTTCCACAAAATTCATGTTTTATGTGAACTTCTATAGATATTCCATGTCATGGGTTGTCTTAGAGTCACTTGTGACACTAAGCACCACATTTCTTCTAGGGGGTATCCTCGGGGATTGACAAACATGATATAAGAGCATCAGGTTTAAGTGTCCTAGGGTGTCTAAAGCCGCATCAAGTAGGGTTTTCTTCATGGGTTTGAAGCGCGCTACATTTATGAGGGAGGAGCTATGAGACTTCTTTAGGAAAGAATTTCCTTCTTTATTTTCCAACTCGTGCCATAGAGTATAAAATTTATTTAATCAAATTTAAACAAGTGCTCTTCACATTTTAGAAAAATATCCCAAACAGTGCTAATGCCAAGAATCAGCTCAAAAGCTCCAACAACTCATAAAATGTGCAAGTCACACATGCTGAGTTCAGGGCTGCTGTCCAAGTGCTTTCTAAGTCTATGACCGACAAGGTCAATCATCATGCTATGGCCCCAGTTTGGCCGCAGACAAATAGTGTTGAAGCAAGAATCCAGGACTTCACTCAGATGAATCCTCTAGAGTTTCATAGGTTTAATTTAGAAGAAGATCCACAGGAGTTTCTCGACGACATCTGTAACTAAATGTATCTGAAAAAGGGAAAATGATAAATTTTGGGAAAACTACAGATGCCAGCCACAGTGCCATCTACAGCCCGTGGATGGGACCACGGACCGTAGGTGTGGTCCGTTGATGGATGTGCCTAAGGTAGGTCTTGAGGCTCAGGACCACGGCCTAACCTACAAACTGTAGGCCAGACCATGGTTCGTGAATCACTGGCCAAATTTCATGATCTAGTGACCAACGATGGTCCACCAGGATGGGTCGTGAGTCAGACCACGGTCCGTCGACTGGGTACGTTTTGGTCAATTGGCAGTTAAGTTCAAGGGTAGTTGAGTCTTTTCCTAATTAATTAGTTACTGTACTACGTCATTTTACCCTTCCCTAAGACCCCTATATAAGTATTTTCAACCCCCAAATTAACCCATTCACTTCATTCTTCCAAAATCACAAAAGAAGATCAATTCTCCTCTCCAAAATATTTCTCTCTCTAAAAACTTGAACAAGCAGAAGATTCAACCTTGTTTTCAAGTGAAGGTCTCAATTCCTCCATTGAAGGTTAGAATTTGGATTCAAGGTATGATAGTTTTAATCCATGGAGTTTCCAATTCCCTCAATTTCAAAAAGTAGAATTCCCCAATTGAATTAGTGTTTTCTTCAATTATCATGGGTTCTTTTCATTATTAATTTCAATGATTGAATTATGATCTCATATGCATTAATTGATGAAATACTATGATTTTATGTTGATTTCCCCATAAACCCATGTAACCCCCATGTTTTCAAGTTGTGAATCATATGATGTGGGATTTTGAGTATAAATCAAGAGTTTTATGAAATTAAGCATGTATTGCAAGTGTTACATGTATTTATGATGAAATCCATATCTAACCCATGTTTTCAAAGTAATGATGATTGAAAGTAGGTTTTTAACCTCAATAGACAAATTATGGACTTATGCATTTTCTTATGAAATCTATGCAAATGTTGTAAGGGAGCTTTGAGAGTAAAGTACCAATGATCACGATGTGTTATTGAAAGTATTTTATCGTGTACACACAAGAGAAAGTTACGAAAGGTTTTTCTCACATATTGAATCAAAGAGTAAGAGCTATCCTAATGAACTATCTTGGATTGGTCGTCCAAGGACACTTTTCCATAAGTAATTAGGTCAAGTAAGAAATGACTATTCCGTGGGATTTATGCTTAGCACCGATAGGATATTGATAATGATATTGAAGCTCTCCCGTTAGTAGAGGCCATGTTTCTAGAAGAAATCTCATGAGATGGAAGCTCCCTGGTTAGTAGAGGCGAGATTCTAGTAGAAATCTCCTTATCCCTTAAATATGTGCCCCCATAGGTTGATTAGCTAGTGGACACACTTAAGCAAGAAGTTTGTGGCTCTACCTTTGCAAGTAGGACAACCCTTTTCGGTGTGGGAGACATCGGGGGATCATGTTATACCTCACATGGTCTCTATGTTGGTTAAGGCTAATTCCCCACATTAATAATGAACTAAGGTTATTTCATGAAGTATCGCATATGAATTCAAAGGTTTTAAAGATGATGTTAGCTTGCATTGACCATGATTTTATGACTTTTATTTTCTAACTCTTTTATATCATGTTTTAGCTTGATCAATTACATGTCATGAAATGGAATGCCCCTTTTAGCATGATTTCAATGTTTTATACATGGCTGTCATACTTGGTATATTGTTTGGTACTAAGGTATACTCTTGCCTACATTTCCCCAAATGTAGGGTTTGGCAGTCACGGTCATCAGTTTCATGACTACTGGTTGACTTGTGATATTTCTGAGCTTTGGTGATTTCTCATGCTTCAAGGACGGACTTTCATTGTTGTAGTTCCTATTTTTGTATTTTCCTTTCGGACATGATGTATGGGCAAGGACAAATTTCATTCTATTGTATTAGATGGCAATGATGAGACAAATGTATTAGACTTCCGCTATTCCTTTTTAAAATGTTTTGGACTAGGACTTTTGTTTTACTCTTATTGTTCTATTTCTTATGTTATGATAGCTAAATGCTTTGTATGGACTCCTTCAGGGTTCTATGCACCATCTTACATCTAGGGGGTACCCCTAGGTCGTGACAACATCTAGAAGGTAATAAACATTATGGGTGTCACTCTAAGTTAAGAGTCCAAACTTGGCCACCTATCTGTTGAAGGGAGTAGACTACACTTGGTACCAGTAATGGAAGGAATCTCGTGGTTCTAATGTAGGTCTGGTAAGTTGGAATCTTTTCAAGACTGCTTTTTTGGATTGAATTTTCCCACATAAGCTCTCGGAGGTAAAGGTCAAAGAATATATTAATCTGAAGCAGAATGACATTAATATGAATGATTATGCCCTCAAGTTAACACAGCTATACAAGTATGCTCCACCTATAGTAGTTGACTACAGAGTTGTATGAGCAAGTTTATGTCTGGTGTATCCGATGATGTGGTCAAGGAATGCAAGACGACTAAGCTTATTAAGGAAATGGACATCTCCAGGTTGGTCACTTATGATCAGCATATCAAGAAAGAGGAAATCAAGGAAACCGAAGGAGACAATAGGAGGGTTAGGACCGGTGACTTTAGCTACTTTCTGTTTTGTTAGAATAATTCAACTCCAGCTCCATCTTCAACATGTTCTCAGTGCCAAAATTCAAGAAGGATCAATAGGATAGAGCGTCTGTCTCTAAGTCTTAAGGTACAGTTACTAGTGGGTGCACTCATCCAGTGTGTAAGAAGTGTGGTAAGAACCATTAGGCTGAATCCATGGTAGGTAGTGGAAATTGCTTTGGGTGTGGTGAGCCAGTCCACATGGTGAAGGAATGCCTTGAAAATTCTCAGAGGGGTAGAGACACTCATTCATAGAATAAGGCCAGCTCTATAGAAGATCTAGTAGGTCTCCCCACTCAGCAAGGTGCCTCATTTTGTACAGGTGGTGGTCAGTGCCAGAACAGATTGTATGCTCTTAAGGCTCAACAGGAAAAGAATGATTCTCTTGATGTTGTCACTAGTACCTTACAAGTCTTCCATTTATAAGTTTATGCATTGTTAGATCCAGGGTTACTCTTTTTTTTGTAACTTATTAAACAGAGGTAAGCTTCAGTGTCAATCTCTACTCAAGTTGGTGACCCAGTTATAGCTAGATGTGTATACAAAAATTGCCGTGTCACAGTTTCCAAAAAGTCACCTCAGCAGACCTTGTAGAACTAGAAATGATAGATTTTGATATCATTCTAGGCATGGATTCGTTACATTCTTGTTATGCCTCAGTCGATTGTAGAACTAGGACTATTTGGTTTCATTTCCTAAGGAGCAAGTTTTAGAGTGGAAAGGTAGAAACTCAGTTCCTGTAGGTTAATTTATCTCTTGCCTTAAGGATATGAAAATGATTTCCAAAGGGTATATATATCGTCTTGTTCTGGTTGAGGATTCAATCTTTGAGATCCCAACTCTTCAGTCAGTACTAGTGTTGAATGAGTATCAAGAAGTGTTTCCAAAAGATCGTCTTAGAGTTCCTCCCAAAAAAGGAATCGACTTGGAAATAAATCTCCTTTTAGATACCCAACCTATTTCGATTCCTCCTTACAGAATGGCTCAAGCTGAGTTTAAGATACTGAAAGAACAATTGAAAGACCTTCTGGATAAGTTCTTTATCAGACTCATCATCTATCTCTCCATGGGGTTCTTCGGCATTCTTCATTTGCAAAAAACACAATTCTCTCGGGATGTGCATTGTGCCAGTTGAACAAAGTCGCAATAAAGAATAAATATCCCATCCCCACGATTGATTATTACTTAGACCAGCTTTAGGTTTCTAGTTGATTTTATAAGATAAACCTCTGATCCGGCTATAATCAGCGCATAGTCAGAGATAATGTTATTCTAAAGATAGCCTTCGAGACTCGGTGTGGTCACTACGAATTTGTAGTTATGTCTTTTGGACTAAAAAATTCTCGTGAAGCTTTCATGGAATTAATGCACGAGATGTTCAAATAGTATTTGGACTTATTCTGCATTGTCTTTATTGATGATATTCTCATTTATTCTCGGAATGAGGAAAAGCATGTGACTCATCTAAGGGTTGTTCTGCAAACCCTCAAAGAGATCAGAGTGGATTCTTAGAAAATTGAGGTTTTACAACACTGGCCTAGACTCTACTCTACGAATGATATCAAAAGATTCTTGGGTTCGGCCGATTACTACCGGAGGTTTGTTGAAAGATTTGCATTCATAGCTGCTCCATCGACCAAGGTGAATAATAAAAAGGTTAAGTTTTAGTGGTGATATGAGTGTGAGAAAATCTTCTTAGAACTAAAGACCAGGTTGATGACAACACATTTCTTGACTCTACCATAGGGTTTAGACTGTTATGTGGTTTCTTGTGATGCAACTAGGTTTGGCCTAGGTTGTGCGTTGATGCGGCAGGGTAAGGTCATATCTTATGCTTCTAGACAACTTAAGGTCCAGGAAAAGAAGTAACCGACTCATGACCTTGAACTTTCAGGTGTCATGTTTTCCCTAATGATTTGGAGACCCTACATGTATAGTGTTTATGTTGATTTGTTCACATATCATATGAGTCTCCAGTATTTGTTCACCCAGAAAGAATCAAATCTTTGTCAGAGAAGATGGCTTAAGTTCCTCAAAGACTATTACATGAATATGCTCTATCATTGATGAGTCAGGGATTTCAACTCATTTAGGAAATCCCTTTTAGAGCTTATTATTGAAGAATTTAGTGTCTTCAATGCAAATTTTCTACTCATAACTGATGATCAAATGTTGATTTGCACCATTGAAGGCTCAAGAGCAAGGCAAGGATATTATGATACAAAAAGGAGCGAAAAAAGCTGAAAAAGTAGAAGGAGAGCAAAGCTGGAACTCACCAAAGCCATTCGGCGACTTTCCTAGTGGACCTTCAGCTCACCTAAAATTCAAGCATAGCAGCCCATGGACGAAACCAATTTAGCGAGCAAACAAGACATTCGACGGCACACCGAACGGATCAAAAATGACGATCTAGCTCGCTGAAAGTTACAAAATGATTTTATGAAAAAGCCAACCCAGAAAGGGGAGAAGAGGAGCAACTCGGAGGTTTGCCCAATTATTCGGCGAACCCAACTTACTTCGCCAAGTTGACACTGTGTTAAATTTTTGGAATGTATAAATGCAATTTTTAAAAGAAGAAGAGAAGTTCCCACATTCTTCACTTTTGGGTTTTGATATTTTACATTTTAGAACCCCCCTAGACCATGATGTATTAGATGCCCATGAATGAGGAAAGGTATTTTCAACTAAGGTCTTAAAGTCCAGCTCAGTGATGAATCTTCTTCCACTCCCTAACCCGCCCATACAGCCAACGGGGAGGATAACACTACTGGCAAAGTCCTTCTGGAGATGTACTTTAAAATTGTGAAACAACTACTGCTACAAATAATGACACCATTTTACTTCTTAATCAAACTCTCTAGTGTATCACTCCCTTCGGAATCGGCACAAACTCTTGGTTGGGTCAATACTTTTTAGCGACCTCCTACACTTAGAGTTGGATGATTTATAGTTAAGCATTATAAAAAATGGTGCCGCTGTCGGGGAGTGGTGTTTAGAATTATTTAATTCAAGTATAGTCGTGAACTTATTTTGTTGTAGTTGAATTATCTAATTGGTGTTCTTGTTTGCTTCTCTAAAACAGGTGAATAGATGAGTGTAAATGGTAGAAATGCTAGCCAACTTTGGAACAACAATGACATCGAGGATCTGCACGATGTCAATAAGGATTAGTTGTGAAGTAGGGGTGCTATTTGTTACATTCGACTGTGGGAAATATGGTGTTTTGATGTGCCTAGCACAATAGTGCAGTTGTTGCAGATGAAGGGTGTCTTTGGAGGACTTGCTCATGAGGACCCTCATGACCACATCAGAAACTTTATGGATGTGTTTGGGCCATTTTCTTTCAAGAACATCACAAAAGAGTCAGACCGACTCTGCTTGTTTCCCTTTTCTCTAATGGGGGAAGAAAGGAAGTCGTTGACCGAGCTACCAATGTATTCAATCACTTCTTTGGAGGAGCTCACTGAGGTGTTTTACGAAAGGTTTTTCCCTCCTTCGATGATTGTCAAGATGAGGGATAATATTCAGAATTTCAAGCGTGTTAATGGAGAACCTATCCATGAGACATGGTTAAGTTTCAAAAATTTGTTGTCCAATGTCCAACTCACAGGCTACCGAACAATGTATTGTTGTAATATGGCTACCAGAGGCTTCACACAATCAACTAAGGGGTTGCAGACCAAGTCATTTGAGGTGGAATCATGAGACAACTGTTTAGCATAGCATAAACCCTTCTTGCTGAGATTACTAAAATTAATAAAATTAATAGTGCATTATACACTAGAGAGGATCATGTGTCTCTTTTTAACCTTGGTCTGAGGAGGGAGCAAATGGAAGTAAACAAAGAGCGAGATGAAAACATGGCTAAGATGATGACTCAAATGGACCTATTGACGAAGCATGTCATGGAAAGTGGATACAAGGCTGTAAAATATGTCGACACTAATATTGCTAAAATCTCGATGAATCACACTTTGAAGCGATATACAATGAAGAAGTACAGTTCTTAGAAAACCAAGGAGGGGGTTCTCGTCCGAATAATCTAAGATCGAGTGAGAATCAAGATTGGAATAGAGATCGAGATGATGGTTTGAGAGATCGAGATCGTGAATAGTATGATTGTGGTGTCAATTGGAGGGATCGGGATGGTGACAAAGATTGCTATGTACCTCACCATGAGCGTCAAAAGGCAAAAAAGTTAAAGAATGATCCGAAAAACTTCCGCATCGAAGATATGGTTGCTCGTATTCGAAACAAAGTAGAAGGATCGAACAGGGTGCTAAAGGAAATGAAAGATGACGTATCTTCTCTTTATCAAATGGTCACATCACACTCGGTATTTATTATGCAGTTGGAAACACAAATGGGTCAGATCTCGACTTACTTAAATCCAAGGCCAAAAGGGGGGCTCCCAAGTGATACATTGGTGAACCCAAAAAATGAGGCATGATCTCAGGCGCTTCTTGGGAGGAAACCCAAGTTTTACTTTTTAGCATTTGAATAACGTTTGTTGGATGTGCAAGTTGAAAATTTGAAGTTTGGGAGAAATAGGCTAATGGGCAAGCGCAGAAGTTCGTCGAGTGGTTCGGTGAGCCCGATGTTGATCGCCTTTTAGACTAACCAAATGGTTGGAGTTTTGGTAATTTCGTCGGACAAAAAAATTGATTCGGCGCGTTGCCAAGTTGATCGCTGACATTAATGAAGTTCACCGATTTAGGTGCGAACTGAAGGGTCAAAGGCTTTCAATAAATTTAAATTAAAAACATGTCCTTATTTTGAACTTTTCGAACATTGCGCTCTCTCAATTTCATATTATAACTTACTCTTTACAAAAAAAAATTGTGGGTGTCGTTTTGTGATTGGAGTTTATTGCATTGTTTCCCTCGTCATTTTTGTGTCAACTTCTGAGGTTGGTGTCCTGAATTAGCCTTAAATTCATGTTGTATTCTAAGCATTCTTGTGTAGTTGTTTGATCTATAGTGTGTCTTTGCGTGTTTAATTGATTGTTAAATATATTGTTGGGTAATCGAGCATGTTAGATTTTGAGTTGGTCTAATTGAGTTTAAGTTTTGAGTTTTAATTGTTTGAATTGTGGATTTTCATGTTGGGCTTGGTGTGGGTGATGCCCGAGTAACCCAAATTTCACCAAACAACTTTAATTTGACCAATGATGGATCAAGTAATGTCGTTTTGAAGGGGAAATACATTGTTTTGCCGAATCTAGGTAAATTGGGGGAAGTCTGAGTATCCCGGGGTAAGTAACGGTGGTCTAGTAATGAATTATGTAGAATGGGGCTTGAATTTGGTTATCATAAGTTATGCATTGAGAATTGGGAGTCGGGGTAAAATTTTGGCATGATGAAATTGATTCATCATCTGTAACATCTATCCATCCCGCAATTCCAATCAACCGATTCATTGAGTAAATCTTGGGTAAACTATTAAACTAATAAGAGATGTATCGTCTAACTTCATTCAAAAATTAAACTGGAATTTTTATAGAATCAAATTAGAAAATCATTTCTATTTTGATCATTTCTTAGATTATGTTGAATTGACGTTTGGCAAGTTTAGTCGAGCCCTTAAAATATTGTTGTTCGATTCTGTAACATTCGGTAATATGCATGTGCTCGGCTACTCATTGAATTTTTCAAAAATAACTCTGTAATTTTTAGCGAGCTACTTTCTCTTTGCCTATTAGATTTGGCGTCATGACAAATGACATCTTACATCTCCGTTTTGTGCTGAATTTTGATATTTTATTCTCTAATCTTCGGCCAGATCTCTAAGTCTAGCTGAATGAACTCGATATCTGGCCGAGTCGATCAGTGAGTTTTCCTACATTTTTGAATATTGATATTTTACTAGCCCTGTGTAACCACATTAGTTTTTTTTTGCTTGTTTTAACAGATTTGGCTAGACCAAAAGACATAGCAAAGGGTCCTCAACCCTGAAAAAGGGGCAAAACGGGTGGTAATTTCTGCCGAAATTGCACCTCCAAGATCTACTAAACCTTAACCCATTCAAACAAGTGGTTGGGGTTAAGGAAACATCTAGCAGAGCTGAGTTCGATGAGCTCCAGCTCCTACCGTATGGGTGATTACTCAACCTACCTCACTACATCTTAGTCTGAAAGTGGTGAAAATTTGGAGTCAAAGACTCCAATCTAAGAGTCCAAACCAAATGATGATCAAAATCTAAAGAGCACATATGTTGAGTTATTCTCCAAAGACCTACACGATCAGGAAAGACTATCGGCACCCCCGACATTCCCACCACCTCCAGTACAGGCAATATAACAGGCACCAGAAGTGCCTCTAGCCCAAGCACCTCCGCCTCACTCGATGAACAGGCTTATGGTTGCCGATGTAAGAATAATTTTATAGAAAAAAAGGTTGTCCACCAATAGGGTAGTGATAGATATCTAGTAGTATTGGACACACTCCGATTCAAAATATTTGAGCAGTTCAGAAATCCTAGGAGTATGTACGTGCCTACATGGGTCTGATAGTTCTACGGGAGCTATACTAGGTTACTCTCGAAAGGGAAGAAGAAGGCTGGAGGGGGGGGGACCATTTGAGTTTGTTGAGGTGCATTGGAAGAAGGTCAAATGCAGTGAGACCGATAAAAATGAGTTACTTGCTTGCACAGTTCGGACAACCCACACCCTGACTACTACAATCAAGACCAAGTTGTTGGACAACTTGAAGGAGTGGTTTGCCCCATTACTGTCTGATGTGTCACCACCATGGATAGAGGCAGGGGTCCCTATTGAGAAGAGGGGCATTCATGTTACTTCTCGGTACTGGTTTGGTTTTATCAGCAACACCTTGATGGCGTCACTGAATGAATCCATCCTCCGGCATCTTAAGGTTGCACTTCTAGGTGCATTATTAATAGGGAGAGTTTTAATTTGAGGTCAATTATTGTGTAGGAGATCGCATTAAGGGCCAAACAGAGTCACACCTCAATATTGTTCCTAGTCCTCATAAGTGATCTATGTCGACGGACTCGAGTGTTCATTGTGGCCAACACTGATGTTAAAGTCACTCCTACCCCATCTACTTACATCCTGAGGATTGAGGCGGATTATATGAGAGACGAGTTTGAGAGGATGAGGGTAGCATCGGTGGATACATCCCCAGCTGTCGATGTAGAGACCATGGAGACTGATACTGTGCCTCCTACTATGACCAGTGAGCCGATATGTATGCCTAGATCCTCCACCCCTTCTACTTCTGCTACAAATGCTACCTCCCTCCCTATGTTAACTCAGGCCATAATATATAAAATGGTCCACCTCGCCCATTCGGTCGATGTGCATGCTTCGAGAGTTGAGGAAACTGTCCCTTCCATTATTAAGTGAGATATTGAGGTCGTACTTGCTCTAATTGGGGAAAAGTTACAAGAGCAGCGCTAGTTGATTACGACTCATGGACAAGTGTTAGATGTACTGACTAGGTGTGTTGAGGCATATGAGCAGAGTGATCGTCAGGCCACTGTTTTGATGGCCTTGTGGGCTGTTATTGTGTACTGTGGACGAGCTGAAGTCCACACATGTTTCTATGTCATGTGGCAATGTGGACATTCCTAAGGGTCCTAGTTCAGAGATACCATCTATTTTTGAGATCCCTCCGGCCAGAATGTCCGGAGATGCTGCTATAGCTGATGATTGTGATGAGTTAGATGCACCGGAGATTGATGAGAAAGAGTTAGCGACTAGTGAGGAGGTGGTGTATGAGGACTAGGAGGACCTTAAGGGTGATTTGGTCCAGTTAGCTATGGAGGCCTCACTTTGGGACACATAGATGATAGGACTTAGTAGAGCACAACCCATCATTGGAGGAGGGTCGGATTCTGATGCCCATATTGAGAGAGCCCCAATACATATTGTACGCCTCATGCTTAGCCTAAAAGGGGGATCTTAACTATCATCCCATTTTTATTTACATTTGAGACATGCAGATTTTCTTTTACATTGAAGACTTTGTTTCATATTTTTGGTAGGGTGACGGTATCTTGATTCCTATCCTCTTGGTTGTATTTTTTCGTTTTGTTTTATTTCGTCGACTATCGAATGTTTAGTTAATTTTGTGATTATATAAGTTTTTTTGGATCTTAATCGTCTCCTAGTGTTGCTTGAATGGGAATGATGAGTTCGAGATTTGGACTTATTTAGGGCTTTGTTTATATAGATTTAGTGTCCTCAAATGCTTAATTTGTGCATTAAAATGATTAAAAAACCCTGATTTTTAGGTACATAGATTGAGGAACAAAGCAAGGATACTAACATGCAAAAAGGAACAAAACAAATTGAAGAAAGGCAAGCCTGGTGATCTCCAAGAGCGTTTGGTGAATCGCCAAAAGGCCAGTTCCACTTCCTAAAGTTCCACTGTGCCAGCCCTGAGGGAAGAAACCAAATCGGCGACTAGAAGGAGCACTCGGCAAATTGCCGAGTAGTTTTGTGATGCACTGATAGATCGCCAAAAGTTACATAACCCAAGGATGCTGAATAACTAGGCGAAAAGGCGATGAAAGGGATCAAAGGGCAGCTTGTTGACTGGTTCGGTGAGCCCGACCTACTTCGACGATTGACCATTCGTAGCACATTTTTTGCGACTATAAATATGGCTTTGAACATTAAGTTTAGTATTGAATCTTATCATCTTAGAACATATTATTAATTTTGTGAGTACTTGGAGACAATTTTCTGTAGAGGTTTACCTTAGCTTTGAAGGATTGAAGAAATTCACTTTTGACAAATTGGACGGGTGTCTTTTAGATTAATCAAATTGGACCATTATAAAGATGAAATCACTCTTACCCAGTTGATGGATAATCAATTTCGTAACTGTTTTTACCTTTTTATAATGTCTAGGTAAAACCCCAAGTTCTTGGAATGATCGTGTGATTATGGACTGATTTAGCTTATGGGTATTACTCATTGTTAGTTTAAAATCTATATAAAAGTGAGTTCAATCAGTAACTGCGGTTTAATTTAAGAATTGTAGTTGCAAATACAGTTCTTTGTTTGTGTTTTTGGATTGCTCGAGAGAGAGGTTTTAGAACTAAGGTTTTTTATTGATGGTTTGTGGGTATTGGGTTGCTCTGGGTTTAGCTCGAGAGAGTAAATCCTAAACCCAATCCCACACATTTAGCTCGAGAGAGTGAATGGATTAAGGTATGGGCTGCTCTTACTTTGCATCCTTATTGATGTTCAAGAGAAACACTTGATTCGGGGTAATTGTTCGAGAGAAAATTACCTCCCTTATAGCCTAGCCTACTCACTAATATCAAGCTATTTACTAATAGTTGCAATTATCCATATGTCTATATTTGCCTATAATCGATCACATCCCAAGAACCCGTCTCCTTATTGTTAATTCCTCGTGTTGTGACTGTTTGTAGTTGATAACTAAAACCAACCCCCCCATTTGCAATTCGTGTCAACCCTTAATTTGAATGATGTCTTTATTCGATAATTTTTATTCCTAAGGCTGATTTGACCGCATTTATGCTTCTCAATTGAATTTTGAAACACGTACCGCTCCCTTTGAGATTCAACCCAAACTCATTTAGTTGTGTTTTATACTGATTTACGATCGTTGAATACCTAGAATTGGATAAGGTGTGCTTGAAACGTCAAATCAAAATGGCGTCGCTACCAGGGAGTGGTGTTATTTGAAATTTTGTTGGTGATGTTGAATTGTGTTCTTTTTAGTTATAGTTCAATGTACTTACTTTTAGTTTTGGTTTTTGTGTTTCTTGGTAAACCAGAGGAAATGAGCGTTAATTGTAGCAATAGTAGCTAGGTGGGCCAACAAGATGACACCGGGAATCTCAACGATGTCAATGAATTGAATGTCAATGGCCCTAACCAAATGGGTGATGTTGGTGCCATTCATTTGCCTCCGACTAAAGGAAACGTTGTGTTTCACATCACAAGCACCATGTTGTAGCTCCTTCAACTGAAGAGTTTTTTTGGTGGGATGGTTCTTGAGGATCACCATGAGCATATAAGGAATTTTGTTGATGTTTATAGACCGTTATCCTTTAAGAACATATCTCAAGAATCGGTTTGGCTGAGGTTGTTCCCATTTTCTCTAATGGGAGAAGCATGTAAGTGGTTGGCTGAGTTCCCAAGAGACTCTATCACTTCATGGGACGAGCTTATTACCGCATTCCAAGTGCGATTCTTTCTCCTTTAGAAGATGATGACTCTTCGGGACAACATTCAAAGCTTCAACTGTTTGGAGGGTGAGCCAATCCATGAGACTTGGCTAAGGTTTAAGAAGATGGTGTTGTAATGCCCAACTCATGGACTGCCCGATAACGTACTGTTGCAATCCTTCTACAGAAGCCTTGATTCGGTGAACAATGGAGTGGCTGATCAACTTTCTCTGGTCGGTTTAATTCAACCACCTTATATAATTGCATCCCAACTCCTTGATGGCATGACCAAGATAAACCGGGCATGGTACAACCGCGAAGACCAAGTCTCTCGAATCCTAATCAATCCCTTGAAGCTGGAAGATTGCGCATCCGATCATCGAGCAGCGCAGGTACACTCTTTCCTTTTATCCCACCTGATGATTCAACTAATTTTTTTCAAGCAATCGCAGCTACTTTCTTTCTCTTCCACTGCCTTCCCACGGACAACATAAAGTACCAACAGCGTCCGAGATTACTAGATAGAGGAGAGACATGTACTGAAAGTTGAAAGTAAGAAAGCTTAGTTAAATGAAAGTTCTTTCAACATTTGTATCTGCCTTTCTCATAAAGAGAACAGAATACTTCTGACCAATACTCCCCTTTTGCTTTAGAAAGCAGAAAAAGGCTATTTTGCCTTTCGAGCTTTCTTGTTTACTTATAAATTGACAAAAGAGCATATTGAAAAAAATTAAGAGAGAAACCAAAACATGGCAAAGATGATGACCCAGCTGGACATCTTGGCCAAGAATGTAATAGGTGCTGGTGCTAGGAGTGGTAATGTTGTGGGTATGGGTGGTGTAAACCCTGATGAGGCTAAGTTCAAAGAGCTGTACAATGAGGAAGTGAACTTCCTAGCCAACCAAGGAGGAGGTTATCGTGCTAACTACCCAAGGGTGGGTGGAAACCAAGGTCGCAATAAAGATGAGGGCTGGAGAGACTGTGATAGAGAGTGGCGTGATCGTGATACCACTTGGAAGGAAAGAGAAAGGGAGAAGGATAGATATGTTCCTCCCCACGAGCGTCAAAAGCCCAAAGATTCTAAGGGTGGCCGGACTGAGATATGCTCTCACATATTCTCAACAGGGTTAAAGGGTCCGATAAAGTTTTGAAGGAAATGAAGAAAGATGTATCGACTCTCAACCAAACGGTGACCTCTCTTTCCATATATCAAGCAGTGGGAGACCCAAATGGGTCAAATTTCTTCACATTTAAGCCCAAAACAACAAGGGGGGTTGCCTACTGATACTATGGCAAACCCCAACAATGAAGCTTGAGTGGGTACTTGCGTCGTACCACAACATTAACTAAGGCACTTCTTGAGAGGCAACCCAAGTTTTTAATGCTTTCTATTTGTTTTTGAAATAACGGGTGTTGGTGTTGCAGGTTGAAAAGTGGAATGTGTTTGAGAAATGCACATTGGCGAACCAAGTGTCCAGTCGGCGACTCGCTTAAGAGGTCGGCGAACCCCGACATGGACCGCCGTTGGACTCTTTAAAATATCAGGTGCGAGTCTGTAAAACTCGGTGGACCCATGGACAAATCGGTGACTCGGAGAACAGGTTGGCAAGTTCGATTTTGTCCGCCGTTTGGACCCCCAAATTAATAGGAGGTCCTGTAAAACTCGGCTAGGTAAGGCACCACTCGGCGGATCGTCTAGTGGTTCGGCGCGGATGACTAATACCGCCGAAAGGGCCACGAACTGAAAGATTTTAAAAGGCCAGATAGTTAAAACTTTCAAAATCTTTCATATTCCCTCTTTTTTGCCTTGTACACCTGCACCCACACACAATATTTTTCTATATTTTCCCATTTTTGTTTCTTGTTGTGTTGATGTCATGCTCGAAGTTGGATTACATTGCCGCCTAGAATTTCAAACTTTTATTTTGGCTAAAAAGATGGTTTTCCTAAACCCGAACTCTTGATTAGTAATTAAACTCGAATGCATTTGTTTAAATCTTGTAGATGTGTGCTTGGACTATACTGAAATCGTAGTTGTTGTGCTAGTTTGCCTATTTTAGTTTAGAAATCATGCTTAAATTGCTTACAACAACAACAATAACAACATACCCAGTGAAAATCCCACTAAGTGGGGTCTGGGGAGGGTAGAGTGTACGCAGACCTTACCACTACCTCGTGGAGGTAGAGAGACATGCTTAAATTGCTTAAATTATTGATTTCCCGAGTTTTGTGCTATAAAATTGATCATTAATTGTTGGGTTGCGGTAAATAGTTGTTGGGTCTAGTTGGATGAAATCTTAGTAACCCCAATTGTTCTAAATGACGTAGTTTGCCTAAATACAGAGTGTTTGATGTCATTTTTAAGGGTAAAAGTCATCAAATGGTCAACTGTGGCCAAACCGGGGGAAGTCTGAGTACCTTGGTGGCATGGGTCTAGTTGGTCTTCGTCTAATTCCATAAGTGTGTTGTTTGATTTTGTTTTTTAGGGCTGCGGACTTCATTTTAGTAAATAAGGTTGAAATTTTGCACGTTGGGCAATTTGGCGAGCTAAGTCGAGCTCACCAAACCGTTCGGTGAATCGCCAACTTCACCCTTGATTGCCCTTAATTTGGTTTTTTGGCAAGATTAGAGTCTATAACTTTTGGCGGGAAGCCTGAGCTCGCAAATTTCACTGGGTGACTTGCCGAAAGTCTCCCTTGATTGCCCTTTCTGCGCCCCTAACCCCTAAAACATGCTGTATAATTCGGCGGGCTACTCTGAGCTCCCCGAGTGGTTTCGGCGATTCGTGAAGGTCCCCAAACATCTCCAACCTACCATTTTTCTAGAAGATTTTTAGGCCACTCCTTTCGGTGAGCCCCATATAGCTCGCCTAAGTGACTCGGTCATTCGCCGATCTGTTCGGTAAGTCTTTCTGCAACCTGTTTTTTGCATTTTTTTGGATTATTTCTAACTCCTTTAAGTGTGTTTTGCAGATATGGCTAGGACCAACTGGGATGAGAGTGGAATACAGCCCCACAAATGAGCACGAGGCATCGTTATTTATGAGGGAGCAACAACTCCTTCTAAAAAAGGAATTAAAGCACCTCCAAAGGGAGGCAAGGGCAAATGAAAATGTGCCCGTAACGGATAGATCGGAGCACAACTCCGGCAGCGATGGGGAGTTTGTCCACTCTCAGGCTTCATTCTCAGAGCCTGAGGATGAACAGCCACTACAGACCATGCAGGCTGAGATTCGTGCTCGAGTTCGTCAGGATCCGTCTAGGATCCCAGAGCCTACCTCTCAAGTTGATGATACAGTGCCAGCTCCGACACAAACAGTGGTTCCAGCACCACCAGTTCAGGGTCCTCCTCCCCGGCAACTGAACAGGTTAAAGGCTAAGGGATTAAGGGCAATACTTGAGGAGAAGAGGTTGTCTATAGATGGGGTGATGGACAGTCACTCTGTGGTAAGGGACACTCTCTGATTCCACATATTCGATATTTTCACCAGGCCCCGAGGCACATACATCCCTATATAGCATACAGTGACCTAGTACTCCAGGGAAAGAAGAAGGCTAGCACCTTCAGACCAGTGGCATTTGTTGAGGTACGGGGAAGAATAGTGGGATGCTGCAGTGATGATATCAATGTTGCACTTGACAGAGCCACAAGATTCGAGCACGTGTATGAGGGATTGACTACAACACAAACCCTTGATGACCTAAAGGGTTGGCTAGCTCCCTGCATCTCTGACACCACCCCGAGGTGGATTGAGGTTTGAGTTCCCATTGAGAAGAAGGACTTGAACATCGCCGCACGGTATTGGTTCGGGTTTATTTGTGGTTCCATCATGCCTTCCCAGAATGAGTTCGTCCTCCGCCACACAAAGATAGCTAGTATCGGGTCGATCATAGCCAGGAAGAGGCTAAACTTAGGGCTGATCATAGAGAATGAGATGTCCATGAGGGCCAAACAGTGCTAGATTTCCCTTCCTTTCCCAGTGTTGATCACGAAGCTATGTCAGTAGGTTGGATTACCTCGTGATGAGAAGAGGGACATTGAGATCACACCTACTTCCTCCACTGATATCCAGAGTATAGAGGCTAAGTACACACGGGATAAGGTAAATAGGAGGAAAGCAGCTCCAGTGGATATATCTCTAGAGGTTGATGTTGAGTCCATACCTGCAGAGGCACCTTTGCCTACTCCGACCTCCGGGCCTTCAGGTACTCCACTACAACTCATTCCCAAGCCTCAGGCTCTATTGCTTCCTATCCCACTAGGATCACTCAATCCATGCTCCTCAAGATGGGGCACCTAGCCCATTTTGCCGATGTGTGGGCTTCTAAGCTAGAGGCCAGGGTGCCTTGGATGATTGAGCAGACTATTTTAGCTGCGTTGACACCCCTCTGGACATCGATTGATGATCTCACGATGAGAGTAGAGATAAGTGAGA
Organism: Solanum acaule; assembly: GCA_036250505.1. Classification (NCBI taxonomy): domain Eukaryota; kingdom Viridiplantae; phylum Streptophyta; class Magnoliopsida; order Solanales; family Solanaceae; genus Solanum; species Solanum acaule. The sequence continues at coordinate 5,598 of JAJOOR010021238.1, read as the reverse complement.
GAGGACAGGGGGTTACTACCAAGGTTACGACTTTGAAATCTGAGGTTTCAGATCTGAGGAAGAATGTTGACTATCTGAAGTCCACTGACTTCACTTCTCTTTTTGACTCAGCTGAGGCTTAGGTTGCTCCAGGCAGTTCTTATATGCCTCCATCTACCACCAGACATGTGCCTATGGATGAAGTGGTTGCTACTCAGTCAGAGGAAGAGACGGATGAAGAGTAGCTTGGGGAGCGAGATGAGGTTATTTATGATGATCTAGCCAACTTGGAGGATGCTATTTTTGAGACTGCCCAACAGACCTCTTTGAGAGACACCGTTATGGCTGGATTGAGTGCAGTTACAACTTATGTTACCCCGAGCGCTGATCTCTAAGATCAGAGTGTGACACCGGGCATTGATGCTCCGACTGAGTAGACAGGACCATTCTTTACCTCCCTCTCTGTTGTTTTTGTGATTTTTATGTTTTTAGTTTCATTTGAGGACACCTGCTTTTCGTTTGTTGGTGGGGTGAGGTATTTCCATACCTACCTCTTTTTGTTTGCATTTTATGTATATATACTGGCTTTTTGTGTTTTAAATTGTGTGTTGATTCTATCTTGTTGATATTTGAGCTTGTGTCTCCTTGTTTTGAATGGAAATGGTTTTTGACAAATTTTGAAAATTTTCTGCCACCTCTTGTTGTGTTTGAATGTGTCTGTTCTTGTGCAAATTTGAGTATCGGTTATGATCAGTACCGATAACTTGAATAGTGCTCTTAATCGAACAAAATGAATGTGTGATTAAGATGAGGCCAAATGAAGTTGCATAGACAATATGTGAACTTTATCCATCTCGTTGTGGCTAGTCTGTTATCGAATAGAATCTTTGTAATGAACATTGCACACTAGCTCGAATGAGTCTCGTTTGACATTGGTGCCAGTGCCTTGTGTGATTAGCTTACCTTGAACATTGTGTGTGGTGACACCTTGAATTTGCCCCGTTGGTCCGGTTTACTAAGTGATATAAGCTCTTGAAATTATCTTAGGCAACGATTTTTAGGAGTGAACCCATTTGATAATATACCTCTTTTTGTGGCCAACCTTGTGAGGTGTGTGAACCTTGCTTGAACCCCTTTTGAGCGTTATCCTTTTCTTAGAAGAAAGTTGAATAAACTGTGAGCCCTTTTGATCCATTCACCCTTAACTCTCATGAAATGTGGTTTGTTTGAATAGCCAACTTAGGACAAAAGCCTAAGTTGGGGTTGTGATAAAAAGAGAAAGCAAATCAAGAAGTGTGAAAAATTTCCTTTGAGCCATGGTCTGGCAAAAAATGGAACCCCTCCATATAAAATAAAGAAAGAAATGAAGAAAGCAAATGAAAAATAAGGAAGAAATTGTGAGATAAAGTTGTTAAAGTTGCAAAAGAAATAGGGTGTCCGGTAGTCCATTGGAAGTTGAATAATGGGGTCAAATATGAGCACGAGTAGAACGTTGAAGAAAAGGAAGAAATTGATGTTTAGACAACATTTCATGAGGGTAGCAGCCATTGAGCTAAAATGATCATACCTTTACACTCATCCCCATTACAAGCATTGAAAAGACCTTGATCTTGAGTGAGCTGAAACGAATGTTGATTAGAAAATAAGGGAAAAACATATGGGTGAAGTTATGCATGTGTTCATCTTTGTGAGTGTGACAGTCGTATATCATTCTGTAACTATAAATTCTTGAGAAACCATGTTTGAGTATGGAATCATCTTTGTTGTGAGGAAATTTGAGTAATTTTGTTGAGCTTGAACCTACATTTGAAGCATGTATTGTGAGCTTGAGCATCTTTGATAATGGTGGAGTCACAACTTGAATTTTTAATGCACAATTGATCATTGTATGAGTAATTGCGTCTTGTTGTGTGCATTCATGTTGAATCTTTTGTAGCACTGTTTGAGACATCCTTTTTGAACTACATAACTTGAGTTTTACTTGAGGACAAGCAAAAGTTTAAGTTGGGGGTGTTGATGAGTCTGAGATTTGGACTCATTTAGGGCTTTGTTTATAGAGATTTAGTGTCCTCAAATGCTTAATTTGTGCCTGAAACTGATAAAAAAACCCTTGATTTTTAGGTACAAGGATTGAGGAACAAAGCAACGACACTAACATGCAAAAAGGAACAAAACAAATTGATAAATTGAAGAAAGGCAAGCCTGGTGATCACCAAGAGTGTTTGGCAAATCGCCAAAAGGCCAGTTCCACCTCCTAAAGTTACAATGTGCCAGCCTTGAGGGAAGAAACCAAATCGGCAACAAAAAGGAGCAGTCGGCGAATCGCCAAGTAGTTCTGCGATGCGGTGATAGATCGCCTAAAGTTACAGAACGCATGGATTCTGAATAACAAGGTGAAAAGGCGATGGAAGTGATCAAAGGACGGCTCATTGACTGGTTCGGCACGCCCGGCTTTCTTCGCCGATTGAGCATTCGGTGCACATTTTTGACAACTATAAATACTTTTTGAACATTTAGTTTCATATCGAATCTTATTATCTTAGAATTTATTATTAATGTTTTTAGTACTTGGAGACAGTTTTCTCTAGAGTTTTACCTTAGCTTTTGAAGGATTGAAGAAATTTACTTTTGAGAAATTGGAAGTGGGTCTTTGAGATTCATCAAATTGGAGCACTGTAAAGACAAAATCACTCTTACCTAGTTGATGGATAATAAATTTGGTACCTATTTTTACCTTTTTATAATGTCTAGCTAAAACCCCAAATTCTTGGGGTGTGATCATGTGATTATGGGCTGATTTAGCTTATGGGTATTGCTAATTGTTTGTTTAACTGCTATTTAAAAGTGAGTTTAATCATTAATTTTGGTTTAATTTAAGAATTATAGTTGTAAATGCAGTTCTTTGTTTGTGTTCTTGCCTTGCTCGAGAGAGAGGTTTTAGAACTAAGGTTTTTGATTGATGGTTTGTGGGTATTGGGGTGCTCTAGGTTTAGCTCGAGAGAGTAAATCCTAAACTCAATCCCACACATTTAACTCGAGAGAGTGAATGGATAAAGGTATGGGCTTCTTTTAATTCGCATGCTTGTTGATGTTCGAGAGAAATCACTTGATTCAGGGTAATTGTTCGACTTACCTCCCTTATAGCCTAGCCTACTCACTAATATCTATCTACTTACTAATAGTTGCAATTACCCTTATATGTCTATATTTGTCTATAATCGATCACATCCCAAGAACCTATCTCCTTATTGTTAATCTATCATGTTGTGACTGTTTGTAGTTGATAACTAAAACCAACCGTCCCCCATTTGACATTCATGTAATCCCTTAATTTGAATGATGTCTTTATTCGATAATTTTTATTCCTATGGCTGATTTGATTGCATTTATACTTCTCAATTGAATTTTGAAACACGTACTGCTCCCTATGAGATTCGACCCCAACTCATTTAGTTGGGTTTTATACTGATTTACTATAGTTGAACACCTAGAATTTGATGAGGTGTGCTTGAAACGTCAAATAAATGAATGTTGTGGATGTTCTCTTGTACCTTTAAATATTGGTTGCGACCAATACTGATGACTCGAATAGTTCTCTTAATTGAACGATAAAGTTTTTGCAAGTTCAATGAGGAAAATTTGAGTTGCCTAAGTAATGTGTGAACTCTTAGCATCTCATTGTGACTAGATGATTGTGGAAATGAGACTTGTAATGATCGTTGCACGCAAGCTTAACTTGTAGAGTTATGATTGATGATTATGTTGAATTTCTGGTGTGGTGAGGCTTTATTTAAATATGTGTTTGGCGATACCTACAACTTGCCATGTTGGTCCAATTGTCTAGTATTGGTGAATGAAGAAAATGATCATAGGCACAAATTTTTGAAAGTGAACTAAATTGCTATTATACCTCTTTGTGACCACCTTGTGAAAATGTGAACCTAACTTGACACCATTTGAGCCTAACCTTTTCTTTTGATAAAACATGAATACATTTGGCCATTTCTTCCCCACCTAAAACCTTCATGAAACCTTGGTCCATTTGAATAACCAACTAAGGCCAAAAGCCTAAGTTAGGGATGTGGCAAAAATAAGGAAAGAAATTGGGCAAGAAGTTTGTAAAATCCACCCTTGAAGACTTGTGTTGAAAAAGACGAAAAGGATGGAACCCCTCCATACAAAAAAAAGAGAAAAAGACTGAAAATGAAATTTGAAATTTGTTTTTGTGGAAAGAAAAGGGGTATCCAATAAGTCATCCAAGAATTTTTGTGCTTGAATATACCTAGGGTGGATAGTGAAGATGAAAAGAGTGAAAGAAAAGGAAAAGAAGTGAAATTCAAGCAATGCTTCATGAAGGTAGAAGTCACTAATTCTAAAAGATCATATATTTACCCTAAGGCATATTTCAAGCCTTGAAATACCTTGGTGATCTTGCATAAGCCGAATGATGTGTTAATCAGAAAATACAAGTAAGCCTATGGGTAAAGTCATGCATGTGTTTATCCTTGACAGAGTGAGAGTCGATTTTTGTTCCACAAGTTATAATCTTTGATAGGATTGTGAGAGCATGGATTCATTCTTGATGTGAGGGCATTCAAATACTCTTGATGAGCATTGATTTGCATTTGGAGTGAGCATTGTGAGTTTGAAATCTATTTGATGATTGCTAGTCATAGTTTGAAACTTTTAGTGCACAGTTGAACATTGCATTGAATCTCAAGTAGCACTATTTGTAGACATCTTTGTTGGCCTGATTCATCTTGTGTTTTACTTTAGGGCAAGCAAAAGTCTAAGTTGGGGTGTTGATGAGTCAGGGATTTTGATTCATTTAGGGCTTATTATTCAAGGATTTAGTGTCCTCAATGCCAATTTTATGCTCATAACTGATATTAAAATGTGGATATGCAGCAGTGAAGGATCAAGAGCAAGGCAAGGATATTATGATAGAAAAAGGAGCGAAAAAGCTAAAAATGTTTAAGGAGAGCAAAGATGGAACTCGCCAAAGCCATTCGGCGACTCACAGAGTGGACTTTCAGCTCGCCTAAAATTCCAGCATAGAAGCCAATGGACGAAACCACTTTAGCAAGGAAACAAGACATTTGGCAAAACGCTGAAGGGATCAGCGATGACGATCCGGCTCGACGAAAGTTATGATTTGATGAAAAAACCAACCCAAAAAAGGCAAGAAGAGGAGCAACTCGGCGGTTCACCAAATTGGTCGGCAAATGCGACTTACTTCACCGAGTTGAATCTGAGCTTATATTTTGGTAACATAATGCAATTTTTATAAGAAGAAGAGGAGTTCCCATATTGTTCATTTCTGGGTTTGAGTTTTTACAATTTAGAACCTTGTCTTTATATTTTTTAGTAGAGATTAAGAGATTGTACGATTTTTAGCTTAAATTTCAATATTAGAGAATTGCAGATTGTTCGCAAATCAGATGGAAAACTTTGTTGGTAATGATTTCTTGTTATTTACTATGTTTGGCTAAATCCCCTTTCCATGGAGGTGTGATTATGTAGTTTAATGCATTAATTAGCTAATGGGTATTGTTAGTTGCTGATTTTATTGTTGTTTTGAAGTGGATTCAATTAATTGTTTATGTTTTAATTGAGGAA